>JAVBJF010000573.1:0-169941 GCA_033439095.1 Pseudococcus viburni | reverse complement strand
TTCATGTCGGTGGCCATGTTGAATCGAATAATTACAATAATTATGGCTTTGGCTTTACGGTATCCGATTCTAACAATGGCAAATCTGATTCTAAGATCCAAATTATATCCAGATACACCGGTACGTCCAAGTTAAAACTAGAAAAATTTCTTAAAGGTGGAATTTTCTGTGACATCGTCGTCAAAACTGGTGAAAAAATGTACAAACTTCATCGTTCTGTGCTGAAATCAGCGTCTGGATATTTCGAAGAAATTTTTTCCGCCGAGTACACCGAAATGCTTGCAAAATGTGAAGGAATACCAGCCCTTTCAAGTATAAATAAAGAATATTCTCTGAATGAAATAGATCAAATAATATTCGATATTCTAATCGATTACATCTATTGGGGGAAAATACTATTCAGCGCCGATATTATTGTTCGCTTATTCAAAGCTGCCCATTTGTTGAAAATCAATGATTTATTGGAGCAATGTGAGTCGTGGATGATGGATAATTCTAAGGGTGTGTGTGCTCAGGATGTAGTCGAAGTATTGAATTTCACCCATGAAAATGTCAAGTACAAAAATCTGAATAGAGTTTATCTAACTAAATATATCGTCGACTCGTGGCCTGAAATAGGCAACTTGTCACAATTCGCCGATCTATTTAAGGCAATTACTGTGCCCGAAGAAATTCCCAGCTGCTCGGGAGAAAGTAAAGTATATTTGTTTAATAACGTTGACCAGGGAACATTCCAGTTGATAATCAATTATATATATCATGGTAAATTGGACTTGACAAATGATAACATCGTGCGAATTCTAAAGGCGAGCGAAATTTTCAAAATGAAGGAATTGATGGAAGAATGTGTAAAAAAGTTGACCGAAAGGCGACAGCTTGTTGATTTGAATTCTGAAGATCTCATCGAAGTGTTGCGGTTTGCCATCAGAAATACCATTTACGAAGATATAATTGCAATTCATTCAGTCAAATATGTAATACAATGGCCTGAAATAGACGATTCACTTCTTTGTTCATTTTCTTACGAAGCTCTGGAGAATATTCTCATGTCACCAGATCTCTACTTCGATGATCCTTGTAAAATTCTGGATATTTGTTCGACATGGATTACTCATAATATGGAGAATCGATTTCATCTTGTGCCTCGAGTCGCCCTGGCTATAAGTCGCAATGGCCTTGTAAATTGTAATGATCATATTATCGAGTCTCCTGCGGATTTGAAAAACTGCTCGCAAGACTTTGTTAAAAGTAAATTGTTAGAAATCTTATCCAGAACCAGTATAGTCCCTTCCGCCGTATCTTCGAATCAGGAAAAAAAGTTCAAAACAGAGCAGCCAATATTTATCTCATCGAAAGACCAGAGCAAAACATTTAGCATTTTGAACTCTGATCTGGATGAAATTACATCCTTACATATTGGCAAATATATCGATAGGTCCTCTGCTGGTGGACCGATGTCAGCGACTATGATCAAAGATAATTTATTTTTAATGTGTTCGATTAATGAAAAGTCCTTCTTTCATGTTTATAATTTTTCGTTGAAAAAATTATTTTCCTTGTCATTGGATTCTCGATTTAATGCGTTAGAAGGGCTTTTTAATTCGCCGAAAAAATATACTTTGCTGAATTGTTGCAGCGAAATTTACTGTTGTATCGTAGATGGTACAGTACTAAAATATTCGTTCGATCTGAACCGATGGAAGTTATTTTCTGAGTCTGAGCTGGATAAGCATGGATTGCAGTTTACGAGCGATGGAAATATTTTATACAGGATGTATAAAATGTTACATGATCGAGAAATTACGAATTATATTATGGAAGCGTACAGTGTTGAGCATAATTCGTGGATTTCTTTGCCCAACGTCCCAGTATTGAGCCGTCCTCGCTTTGTGACCCGGTGGTGTGACCAAGATAAGACAAAATATAAACTGATTTTTATGAATGACTTTGGTTTTGCTGTACTATTCGACGATGTATTATATTTATTAACGCTAGATGGCGAAAGGTGCCAAATATCGCTACCGGATGTTTACGGAGGTGATGGTAAACGGCATTCGGCCATTACGCTGGATGAATCTGGTGAAATGTTGTATATGTGGAATAATAAACTGTACCGGTTTTCTCGTTCAGATCAGGGGTGGCAATTTAAGAAGGAATTACTATTGAAACTCAAAAATGGCAATTTTTCTCGTAAACTTTTCCCATTTGAAAATATTGTGTCTATTCATAAGCCTATTATTAATACTTAGTTATTTCAACTCCAGGTTTATGTTCTGTCAATTATGTTATTATACCTATACTATGTGCATAATTATTTTCACTGACGAACGATGTAGTAAATTTTTTAATTCGAAAAAATATAGAATTCTTCAATGGTGTTGATCAAATTCAGTACCTCTAGTAAAGTTTTATTTGATCAAACAAAATCGCGGTGAAGAAAGATTTATTTCATTACTCGCAGAATTTCGAAGGTTCAGAGTGTCTACTGGTACGAAACCGTAGGTATGAAAATACAAAAAAAGCACGAAATTCGAAAATGGTCCTTAAGAGTGCGAAACCCCGTCAAAATTATTCCAAAAATTCGAAATTTGTACAAAATTTGAAGAAAATGAATTACTTACCATTACCTAGTGACGAAAAATGCAGTTTTTCAGTCGAAATTGCTACTTTTTTAAATTTACCCTCGCTCTACATGGGCCAAATTTTTACTTCTCCAATGGTTTTTTTTATTCATTTTTTGTTAACCGTGATGTACAAAAAAATTGATAAGTACCTATTTAAATACATTTCTTTGCTCATTAACTTACGAATTTTTCAAAAAAATTTCCTGAAAGGTTCAATTTTTCCTTGGGTTATTACTTTTTACGATTGGAAATCAGAACTCTGAAGCCTAGAATCATTTCAGAAAAAAATTACTTACACAGGTCGACATTTTTGAACTTTTGAAATGCTGTTTAAAGTTAATGGGTGATTTTTATACTTAGTATTTTTTACGCTGATCATGAAAAAAACAGTAAAAAAATTCCATCACCCAAGGATTTTTCACAATTTGAATTTTTTGTTGAACAGTTTGTCTACTTTTTTTGATAACTTTTGACACTTGGTTAAAGTCGATTTTCTGAAAAAAAAAAAGGTTCTACGCAAAAAAATGAATAGAACATAAATTGTAGAGCGTAAAATTTCTTTTCTGTAGAGTCCGATTAGTTTTTTCTTCGTAGGTTATAGGTTTAGCTTTCGAGATATTTTAGTTGAAAGTTGAAAGTTCAACTTTTTTTTGAATTGAAAATATCTCAAAATTAAGCCACCTAAGAAAAAACTAATTAGACTTTATTGAAAGGAAATTTTACGCTCTACAATTTACGTTCCATTCATTTTTTTCGTAGGACCCTTTCTTTCGCCAGAAAATCGATTTTTTGTAATGAACTGCATTTTTAATATTCCCAATTTTTTGTATTTGCAACAATAGGAATATCAATGGGCGGCAAATCGACAATTTTCTTTTTACGTAATTGATTCTGATTGGTGTTTCTGACCTACTTTTTAGTGCTGAGTTCGAATATGATTTCAGTTTTACCCCACCGGATCACAATTTTTTATATTTAATTGGAATTGTTTAATGAAAATTCGTTTGACATTTTTCAATGTAAATTTTGACCATTAAAATCGATTTTCTGGCAAAAGAAAGGGCCTTACGAAAAAAATGAATAGAACATAAATTTTAGTGCGTAAAATTTCCTTTCAGTAAAATTCAATTAGTTTTTTCGCAGATGGCTTAGTTTCTGACGTGAGATATTTTCAATTCAAAAAAAAGTTGAACTTTCAACAAAAATATCTCGAAAGCTAAACTTTCTAAAAAAAAACTTATCGAACTTTACAGGAAGGAAATTTTATGCTCTACAATTTATGTTCTATTCATTTTTTTCGTAGAGCCTTTTCTTTTTTCAGAAAATCGACGTTAAGTGTCAAAATTTATCAAAAAAATTAGAAAACTGTTGATCAAAAAATTCAAATTGTGAAAAATCCTTGGGCGATGGAATTTTTTCACTATTTTTTTCGTGATCAGCGCAAAAAATGCTACAAAAATCACCCATTAAAACTTCAAACAACATTTTCCATGTTGACCTGTGTTATCAAAAAAAATCGAAGATAACTTTTGTCATTTTCAGAGAAAATCGTGATCAACTCAACATTTCCTCTTTTGTTCATATTACCAGCGTTTATTTTCGACACCTTTCAGAAGTTAGGTACCGACCTTGAAATGACCGGACCCCCCTCCCCTTTCTTCCGACACATCCATACCTGTCTAATCGATGATTTTACCTGCAAATTCTATTGGACTCAGATTTTTACTTTTATTCGATTTTTTAAAATTGGTTGAAAAAATCACTTTTTTCACATTTTTCAAATTTAACAGGAAAGTAGAAAGTGTTTTCTTTAAATCCATACAGCAACTAAGGCTAGAAGCGTTTGGGAGTGGGAGGGGGTTGTAGACCTGTGTTGGAAGTTGGAAAGAAATATGGATTTTGCGGTAGTTGTCCTCCACGATTTCCATGAAATTGTTGGATGTTGTGAAAAGAGTTGAAATACGTGACAAAAACAAAAATTATGTGATCAGATAGTAAAAAGAGTTAAAAACTTAAAATACGTGAAAACCCCATGAAAGAAATCGCATAGCACATATACGTAGGAGTAAAATAAACTCCATTACCATATATAAGAACAATTTTACGAATACATTCTGACGACCGTGATGTGAAATTGGTCTAAAATTGATGTTTATCTCATCACTTAGGTACCAATTTATTGAAATTTCTCACCGTTAAAACTTTTTGAAAACGAAAAGTAGGTATAACACTGACAAATAGGTATGTAATAAGAGATAATGTCAAGTTTCTTTAATGTCAAGTTTCTTACTGAAGATATTGCGAAAATAACTGGACAAGATTCCTACTGACAGAAAATACTGAAAAATATTAGGTACCTACTAAAAATGATGTCTGTTTTGGAGTGATAATTTTGTGGGATTTTTCGAAAGCTGAAGAGGGGAAAGCTGGGAACTTGTAAAAATTTCATCTCTCTCCCTATTTTAAATTTACTTTTATCTACCAGGCCTTGAAATCTGACTTCGATCAAAAAATTTTAAAACAATTTTTATTCAGAAATACTTTTAATAAGGATATCTTTATCCAAAAAATCCATCAGCACCCGTTTTCAGGGTTACTACATTATTTTTCAAGAGTCCTTCCATGATTACTTTGCATTCAAGTTATTTTTTGAGAACAAAAAAAAGTAGGTAAATTATAGGTAATTGTTTTCTCAAAAATTTGAAAAAAACGTGGAAAATTGGTGATGATGATTTTTATGGATTAAAATATTCATTATAGGTAACATGATTTCAGGAAAAATTTGTTGCAAATTTATTTTTGATTTTTTCGATATTTCTGGTTTGAACCACCTACGCTAAAAGCATTTTTGAAAAAAAGTTCCATTTTTTGAATATAGGTACATAATCAGATTTTAAGACATGGTGATGAAAAGTTAATATGGAGTCAGGGTGGTGAAATTTTCATTATGACGTACGTCATAATGAAGGGAGGGATAGCTGAGAAGTTATGCTGAAACTCAAAACGTTTTGAATTTCAGCATAACTTCTCAGCTATCCCTCCCCAAATTTCAAAAAAAAAGTACAAATTGACATTCTCCACTGTACATTGACTGCAAGTGATTCTACATGAGTGGACATGATGCCCTTAAAACGCAAACATGTTTAAGTGGAGCCAGAAAAAAAAACCATGCAATGTAAATGTAAAAAAGTCGATAGTTATAGATATTTATTGATCTGTTACGTTACTGTTGGGAAACTAGTTCAAAAAATGATAAATTAAAATAGTACCTATTTAATACTTACTATACTTACTAATATACCTACCCATTATTTTTTTCAGAAAATTTAAATGAAATCATGGGCAGTTCCGCCAGTTCGAGAATTAAAAGTTCAGATACACCAACAGCTAATCATCCGAGACCCAAAAACTTAGTCAGAAGTCAATACAAAGATGTCATGGTGAAAGTTGATGGAGATATTTATCACCTGAATCGATTACAATTGGCTTTGAAATCAAATTACTTCAAAAAGTTATTCATCGAAGATTCTGCCGATAAAAACTGCGACTTGGTAGAAATTCCTGCCATTAATTCAGACATATTCTCAGCAGTAGTTGATATCATATATGGAGAAAGTTTGGATTCCGTTATGACAACCAATAATTGTGTTTCGTTGTTTATGGCCATGGCTCATCTGCAAATGGAACTTGATTCAAAGACTTTTGATTCCTTCAATCTCGGAATGAACTATATATTCCCACCTAAACCGTCACAGGATCCAAATATATTCAAATTATATCGTTGCGTGGTGGAAAATGCAAAATATCGGTATTTATTGCCAGTTTTTAATCATTATCTGTCCAGAGATTTAGCGAAGTTGCAAAATCTCGATGAATTTTTATCATTGCCGTTTGATGATTTTATCCAAATAATTATGGAAGATTGCGAGTTCAATGATACCGAGTATCGCAAATGTACTAAAATTTGCGTCAAATGGATCTGTTATGATTTGGAAAATCGACTGCCTCATATAATAGATCTTGTGAATGCTGCTAAGGTCAGATTTGATCTTCCTAATGAAATCCATCCCGAAGATATAACCGTACGGTTGCCTGCTATCAACGATCAATTGAATCAAGACACCCTTGCGGAGTATTTTTACAAATTGCTGGTGTATGCTGGGGAGATCAATTCTGATATTGGTAGGTCAATTTTGATGATTTAATAGGCTAAATGATATATATCTATGCTATTCCATCTTTCATGTATTTCTCGCCTCTTTATTTTATACCTGGGGTTTAATTGAAAATTTTGAAAATTAATCTAGTCATGAAAATAAGCATTGATCGCATTGCAATTTTCTTCAATATTTCTGACTCCGATGTAATTTTCTCAATTTTTCCTCTCAAATGTAATATTTATGACAAAATTGAATTCTATGCGCTTCTAGAGTAGAAACTGCTTCTGATTGATTTGTCAAAAATTTCAAGCGATTTTTTTGTCGATGAATATTTTTTTCACTTTTAACTTTCAGGCATTTCAAAATATTAACTCAGTGGAACGATATTTCGGAATGCATTTATTCGAGTTTTTGAGTGATTTTTGAGATTTTTTGCATTTTTGTTTTGTACATCATAATTATGTACTAGGCGTGACTGCCGGGTGTGCCTTAGCACACCCTGCTTTCCTAGATTTTTCAATTTTTTTGGTAAAATTCGCTAATATGTGCTGGTGGCAATATTCTTTTCTTCGATAAAATTTTCAGACAATTTCATATAAACATGGAAAAATCTGAGGAAATTTTCGGTTGAAAAAAATTCTGGTGTTGGAAATACGCGAGAAAAAATTAAGAGTTGAAAATAATTTGAAAAAAATTGGAGTTGAAATCTGAAAAAAATTCAGAGTTGAAAGAAATGTTTGAGAAAAAGTGGGATTCAACTCGTAGATATTACCCCGAAAAAAAATGGGAATCTATTCAGGCATTTTTTCACATGGAATAGTTCTTTTTTTGGAAAACCTTGCAGTTTTTATGAAATTGTGGAAATTTCATAAAATTTTCTAATTTGTAAAGAAACTTTCTTTCTTAGAGAATTGTCCAAGTTTTGGAAGATTCCTCAATTTTTGGAAAATCGTTCAGGCTGTGGAAAAAAGTCGCTCTACTTTCGAAAAATTATGGAAAGTTTTGAATAATTCCCCAGTTTTTGCAAAGTCATCGCAAATTATGGAAAAATGATTCGAACTCGAGTACACAATCTCTTAGAATTTAAATAGGTAACGCTGAATGCACTAATCTACATTCTTCTAATTGGATATTTTTTGTCATGTTGTGAAAAAAATCAATTTTTATTTCAAGAATTCGCCAAAATTTGAAAAATGAACTTCAGCATCTGAAATTTTGCATATGAGGTTCTTTTATGATGTACCTAGGTACTTTCGATTTATTTTTGTTTGGGCTCAAAATTATACTCTGACTTGGAATATCTAAAATTTCTGTAGCTGAAGTTCATTTTTCGAATTTTGGATAATTTTTGAAATTTCAAAATTACCTTATCCCCGCCCCCGTACAAAAGATGAAAATTTGATCTAATCAACGAAAACAACTAAAATTTGGTATATTTACCCTACTTTTGACATCCCTAATTGATTGGCAGCGGTTTCAAGACGTTTTGGAGCCTCCAGAAAATTTTGCAATTTGTCGATTTTTTGTTATTGTGGGTAATGTTAAAGAATTGTTAAAATGCAAAGTCCTTTCTAATATGTATGCCAACTCGACAAATTAACGAATAATTGGATTTTTCCGATCGTCATTATCTGCACATTTTTTATGAATAAAATTACGGTGTAAGTCAAACGATTTGTAAATTTATGATCAAATCGTTTCATTAATTTCATTCTAATATTAATATCCATTCAATGAAAAAAAAAAGTTCAATTTTAATTTCGATTTTGATTCAATGATATTATATTTTAATATGAAATTTTTTGAACTGGATATTTTTTTTATTTTATTGGAGGGCCCCAAAGTTTTGGCACACCCTACTCAGAAGGTCCAGTAACGCTTATGAGTTATGTGGAGAACCTCAGTAGGTAATTGATTTAGACTGAAAATTTTTGCTCCCGAATACTGATTTTTACGATTAAACCATTTTGCATAATTTTTTGAGGGGGTGGGGGGGAGGATAAAACCCTGTATCAAACAATTATTGCGAGATGTTTCTTTTGCTGCCATTCGAATTTTTCCCACATTTCCATGTAAATTTTGAACAATTTTTCGATATTGTTTCATATAATGATCTGAAAATCTGAACGCGAGATATAATTGACGAAAAGAATCAGGGAATAGGAGTCGACTCCGGAGTCGAGCCGGAGTCAGGGAGTCAAGGTCATAGATTGACTCCGGAGTCAAGCGGAATCAGGAGTCAAGATCTGAAAATGACTCCGGAGTCAAGCAGGAGTCAGGAGTCAAGGTCTGAAATTGACTTCGGACTCGGAGTCAAGGTGAAGTCAGAAGTCAGGAGTCAGGTGTGAGTTTGATTCCGGAGTCAAGGTGGAGTCAGGAGTCAGAGTGTGAGTTTGACTCCGGAGTCAATATGGAGTCAGGAGTCGAGGTCTGAAAGTGACTCTGGAGTCAAGGTGGAGTCAGGAGTCAACTTTTCCCCTTGACTCTGGGAGTTAAGTGGAGTCAGAAGTCAACTTTTCGGCTAATTTCTATTCCCTGGTCCAAAATCGGAGTCAAACTGACTCCAAATTGACTCCGGAGTCAAGTTGGAGTCAGGAGTCGAAGTCATAGATTGACTCCGGAGTCAAGCGGAGTCAAGAGTCAAGGTCATTGATTGACTCCGGAGTAAAACGGAGTCAAGAGTCAAGGTCATAGATTGACTCCGGAGTCAAAGTGGTGTCAGGAGTCAAGGTGTGAGTTCGAATCCGGAGTCAAGGCGGAGTCAGGAGTCAACACTCTCCCTTGACTCCGGGAGTCAAGCCGTAGTCGGGAGTCAACTTTTTGGCTACTCCTAGTTCCTGAAAAAATTTGAAAATGAAAAAATTTCTACCTGAGGACGGTACCTCACTACAGAAATGATATTTTTGGAATCGCCTTCAAAGTCGAATCAAGAGCAGGGGAGAGTAGATTTTTTTTCAACGATGGCAAAATTATATTTTTATAGTCAGATTCAGAAGACTATGTTCAAATCGGAAAAATAGATATGTTTACGAGGACCAATTTTGGGCTAGTGGCCAATCCGCTTCTGAATGCCCTGAAATGTTATTTTTATGATACTTTCAATCAAGGTATCTAACAAAAGTCAGAGAAAATCATCTCTGAAATATTGTGGAGATCCTGAATAATATTAGGTCATGCATTCGGGTTCGTATTATTGACTCTCGGCCCAAAATCGGCCTTCATAGATATTTCCCTTTTGCAAACGTTAGGAAAAGAATGTCCCCCCCCCCTCTTCAAGACTCTATATCTTTCAATTGAATGTGTCACAACAAAAAGGGCATAACTCAACATATATCCTTTTTGATTTTGATGCGACAAGCGATTCGTATTCTCTGAAGTTTTCTCTATCCAATGAGCCCCCTCCCACCTTCCAATGTGTTTTCCTCGAAGAGTTATGGCGTTTTTAAAATGCAAAGTTCGCAATTTCGGTACTTACATTACATGTTTGATTTTCGAGAATTTGCGTAATTTTTAATTTTTTCACTGTGCAGATGATTGTAAAATTGTAAAATTTTAATGAAGTGTTTTTTTAGTCAATTTTTTGTCATGAATTTGAAAAAATAATAAAATTCGTCCAAAATGTATTTTTAGCATTTTTTTGTAACCAAGAAAATTAAAAAAAAGTTGTCATTTTTCAAAGTGCGATATATCCGCTCCCTGAACAGATCATTTGAAATTTTTTTCACGAAAATGCTCCTTTTTTCATTCTCTTCAATTTTTGTATGAAGATTTTTTTTTTAATTTTCACTTCCGGAAAAATTATACGTCATCAAACGTATGAAATTTTGTCGCAACAAAAAGGGCATATAACTCAACCTTTTGTTTTCAATATAGAAAAAAATAAAAAAGATATCAAGTGATGGGCGAGCTGTTTTCTTGTAGCAAGAAAATGAAATTTTAAGGTAACATTTTTTCCCTAGCTCAATTCCTTAATTTAGTATTAAAAAAAGTATACTCAAACTTCAATCGCGATTTCCCAAAAACGATACTTATGTCCTTTTTGCTGTGACACGTTCAGTTGGAATAATAATAAAAAAAAAAGTATTTTAGTGGGACATTTTTCGATTCTCCTCCGTTCAATTTTTCTCTGAAGAAATCTCAATATCTCGTTTATAAGTAATTGCTAAAATTATTTTGTGGATTTGATGACAGTAAGATAGATAAAATAATTTATTCATAATGTATTTTTTATAGGTATATCCAAAATACAAATACGAGACCCTGATGATGAAGATGAAGATAAAGATGAGGAGCGCAGCGACCGACGGTATTACTGTTATTCGTACGATACTTCTGAACGTGATGACAACGTTGAATTACTCAAACCTAACCCAAATTTGGAAAAATTTCTGAGAAACGGTCACCTCTACGATATCACTGTCAAAGCTGATGAAAAAACTTACAAACTTCATCGGTTTGTATTGGAATCTGCGTCGGGATATTTTAAAGACATTTTTTCTGCCGAGGCAATTTTACAATGTGAGGGAATGCCTGCCCTCCCAAGTAAGGATAAGGAATATTCGCTCGAGGAAATTGATCAAGCTACATTCGATTTTATAGTCGAATATATGTATTTGGGAAAAACCGATTTCCCATCTGACATCGTCGTTCGTCTATTAAAATCTGCCCACATTTTAAGAATTGATGGTCTCTTGGAACAATGCAAGAGATGGTTGAAGAAAGAAGATAATTCCAAGAAAGTCAGCGCTGCAGATGTATTCGAAATATTGAATTTTACCCATGAAAACAACCATCATGAAGATTTGAATGAAATTAATTTATGTAAATATATCGATGACTGTTGGCCTGAAATAGGCAATGTGCCGCAATTAGCTGACTTTTTTAAGGCGATTGTGTTACCTGAAGAGACACCGGGTCTGTGTGATGAAAACAAAGTTGCATACCTGTTGGATAAAGTTGATCGAGAAACATTTAGAGTGATGATCGATACAGTATATTTTGAATGGAGTTCAGAATTAAATGAAAATAATATTGTAAATGTATTAAAAGCTGGCGAAATGTTCAAAATGGAGAAATTAGTGCATCGATGTGTACAATGGTTGATCCCTTGGCCTAAGAATATCACTCACGAAGATGCCATCGAAGTGTTACATTTCTCCCTCAGAAATATCGAATATGAAGATTTGAGAAAAATGTATTTCAGTAAACATTTGAAGGAATGGCCTCAAATAGACAACTCGTTATTTTGTTCCATTTCTTACGAATTTCTTGAAGATATACTCACGTCGCCACTTTTCTTCTTCGACGATCCGCGTACAATGCTAGATATTTGTTCGAAATGGATATTTCACGATGTACAGAGTCGATACCGCCTTATACCTCGAATTGCATTCGCAATGAGTCGGAATCGCATGGTAGATTGTGCTGATTATGCAATTACTTGCCCTCCAGATTTAAACCAATGTTCGCAGGACCTGATTAAAGACAAATTGTGGCAAATTCTATCCTCGACTTCTGTCCTCCCTTCAGCGTTATTGTCAAAGAACGAAAAAAACAAAGCAGAAGCTGAACAACCGGTATTTATCACGTGTATGAAAGATGGATCACTGTGCATTTCAAACGCTAATTTGGACATTATTAAATCTCTATATTTTTTGCAATCTACCTTCTTCAAAAACGATAGAAGCCCCATCAAAGCTACTATGATCAATGATAATGTTTTTATACTTACTACTCACATCCTTTATGCTTCCCTTCATGTTTATAATTGTTCTCTAAAAAAATCATTCTTTTTAACGAGAGATAGGCAAATTCCTGTTTTAATGAAAAAAAAAGAAGCCACTTTACTGAATTGTTGCGACGAAATTTACTGCTGTCTCGGTGATGGTGCGGTACTTAAATATTCGTTCGAATTCAACCGTTGGAAGATATTTTTGGAACCTGAGCCGGATAAAGATCAGATCTGGTTTGCCGTATGGAAGAAAAATTACCAAGATGTACAAGTTTCCCGAAATCCCAAATCGGAAAAAATTCCCTGAAAATCATTTTAAAGTTACGTATAAAAAAATTAATTTCGAGCAAAAAAAAGGGGTTTTCTTTCCCAAAGTCCCCATTGTTAAAAGGGTACCCCCCCTCATGGGGTATTCTTCTAGTTATTACCGGTGTCTATTAATATTTTTTCAAAAAACATATGAACTCGCTGTGTTGTGTGGAAAAGAATTATTTTTGATAGATTTGCATTCAAATTCACCAACGTGGCAGGTGGTAGATTCATTACCACATGATTCAAACGTGCGTAATGAACGTTCGTTCATTACTCAGGATCCTACCGATGGAATATTGTACATTTTGAACAATAAATTGCACCATTTGTCGCTTCCGAATCAAAGATGGAAATTGAGAAAGGAATACTCTTGGGAAAGTATTGTAGGAGCTATTCACAGGCCTGTTTATACTTGGTAATTTGAACTTTATAATTTTAATGTCTTTGAAGTATGATATTCGTACCTATTTGAAATACCTATGTAGGTAATGAGCTTTCGTTTGAAATAAATGTTCATGTTTATGTATACTGACTAAATCTCGTTGGTTTTTTATTCTAAAATTACTTCCATCGCTTGATTCATTACTTACGCCCAAGTGGTAGGTAAATTATGTGTACCTATTTCCATTGATTTTTGGTTTACAATAAAAATTTTCAGAAAAATGGAAAAAAATAATTAGAAGGATTTCCTGAAGAAATTGAGAAAAATTGCAGTTTTAATTACAAAATACAAGATTTTTTCAGGTTACTTGCCTACGTCTAGATATACTCATCAAATTACCAAAAAAAATTAAAACCTATAATTAGAATAAATTTCTTCGGTAGGTAATAATTTCCAAATTCTTGAAAATTAAAATTTCATAGCCTCATTTGTATTTTGGTAAATTTTGGCTGAAGGCTTGGAATGGGCGAATAGTGTCGAATTAGGATGTAGATATAAATAGAAAATTTTCTAAACATTGTTATTTTTATAAATTTTTAGGAAATTTTAAAAATTGGTAAATTAAGGGTATTTTTGCTGAATTTCTGGGTATTTGGCGAAGCTATGTACCTGTACCAGCAAATAAGTTCGACAACGTACCTTGAATGTCAAAGAGTTTGCAGAACTTGAATTATTCTCGCCTACTTCCAGATAAATACCGAACTAATTTTATGTACCTATTTAATAAACTTGATAATTTTTTTGAAAATTTTCTACGACGTTGAAGTTTTACTGTAACTTATGACTGGTGGAATTTATTGTTAGTAGGTACCTAATACGTGGTTTTCTATAAATCTTCTGCCAAACGTATTTTTTCGAATGTAACTGGGTACTACTAAAAAATCTTGAGATGGACATGTTGCCTGCTTTGAAAATTGAAGGGGACAATGCTGCTTCTAAAAAATCACGTTGAAAAAATTTTTCATCCATAGAAATGGATAGGTAGTGATCAGTGCTGTGAGAACCGAATTATTTGGTTTCCGTTCGGTTCTGTTCCGAAGGAAAAATTTGTTCTCGGTTTTAGTTTTTGGGTTTTATTCCTGACATTTTTTTTTTGTTCTCGTTTTTGTTTCTGTTCAGTTCTTTTCATTTATAGGATCTTTGTTTCAGTTCTGTTTCCGTTCTTCTCAAGTTTTTGTTTTAGGTTATGTTCCCGAACCATTCTTTTTCGTTTTTTTCGGGTTTTTCTGTTTTTCAAGTGTTTTTAAGGATTTTTTTGCTCGTTAGTCTTAATTAAATTATTAAGAATCAAAATCAAATCTTCATTTCACTCTTCAAAAAATTAAATTAAATTGAATTGAAACGAATGTAAGAACGAAACAGAACAGAAAAGAACCGAATTTTTTATTTTTCGTTCCCGTTTTGTTCTTGGTTTTTCTACATTTCAATTTTTCGTTCTGGTTCAGATCTCAAAGAACACAATTTTTTGTTCCAAGTTTTCAGTTCTGGGTCTGTTCTTTGATTTTTAGGTTTCAGTTCTTTTTTTGATTTCGTTCATCCTAAAGATAGCGTTAATTTCATTCTTGGTTCCCGTTTCCGTTCTTTGTTGTTCTCACAACACTGGTAGTAATTTGAAAACTGAACAAATTTTCATTTTATGACTTTTTGCCTATTTTTGAAATTGAAGGGGCTATAAAAAAATTGTTCAAAAATAATTCTAAAAAAATTAATTAATCAAGGGAATGGATAGTACCTATACCTACGTTGAAAATTGAAGAAATTTTGTTCTGCAGACTTTTTGCTCAACATCAAAAATGAAGGAGCTACGGGTCACTCAAAATAAATGGGCTTAATTTTTTTTCAAATTTTCTCAATTTTCCATGGCCCTTAGCTTAGCCCTTTTATTTTTGATATTAGGCAAAAAGTCTGCAGAACAAAATTTCTTCAGTTTTCAACGTACCTACTATCCACTTTCTTGATCAGTTAATTTTTCGAGTTTTTTTTTAATTTTTTTTTTGCAGCCCTTTCAATTTTAAAGAGGCAAAAAGTCATAAAATGAAAATTTTTCGGGTTTCAAATTTCTTATTACCTATCCCTTCCCGCGGTGAAATATTTTTAAATACGATTTTCTTAGAAGTGGCATTTGCCCCTTCAATTTTTAAGATAGGCAACATGTTTATCTATGGTCTTTTTTTTAGTGGTACCAGGTTACTTACAAAAAAAATATGTTTGGCAGATGATTTATGGAGCACCCTGTATAAAAGGCTCAACTTTTAAAAAAGCTTCAAACTACCTCACGAAACTTTGAACTTTTGGGGGAAAAGAGCGTCAAATCCCTACAATCTTCGTCAAAATATTGAAAAAAAAATGAAACTGATTTGGAGTTGTAGCTAAGTTCGAATATTTATGGTAATTTTTAACTTGTCAAATGTAATTAAGACGTTGAGTTGAAAATGAAAATGGATCTTTTTTTTAGTCTAACGCTATCGAGAGAAATAATATATCAGATCTTTATGTACCTAATTTCCGTGTTTTACCCAGGGTTTCAAAAACTCAAAAAAAAAACAAAAACCAAAAATGAAAAAAAAAAACGTTATTCCTCATCATTTTTAAAAACGAAAAAAAAAACTGAATTAGTAAAATAGTGATAAATAAAAACAAGCCAATTTTTTTTCGTTTTTGATTTTTTTTGGCATTTTGGTAGCAAAAAGTTGATTTGAATTCAATCTGTACAGGCCTGTGGTGTGAACGTGTGATGATGAGAGGGTATAAATTTTTAAAATGAAATATTTAGGGTACAAATAGCTCAAGCTTTCTTGATATTCAACTCTCAAAAATCAAGTGAATAGTAGTCATGATTCAATTTATGAAGCAAAATCTTTAAAAATTGGAGTTTTCGGTCATAAAAAACTGAGGTTTTATACTGGGTGCTCGATTAATTATGGCTCCCCCCGATACTTTTTATGTCAAAAATCGTAAGTTGGCAATACTTCTTTGAATATGCCAAATGCATCGAACGAAGTGTAGCCAACTTACGATTTTTGACCTAAAAAGTATCGGGGGCGGGGGGAGCCAGAATTAATCGAGCACCCGGTAGAGAAAGACGAAATACTAAAATGAAATATGATCCTATCTTTTTATTTTTCAATTCATGGGATCATGACTTAATGAAATAGGCCTAATGACTGTTCATTTTTTATTTCAGTTTATAAAGAAATTAATCAAAAAACACGTTATTTTGCCCATTTCTTGCTCTTTAGATAAATTTTTCGAATTTCATTGTTATATTGATTACATATACGTATAAACGTTTTTATTATTTTTTTTTCTAAAAAAAAAACAAAAAAACGAAAAAAAAGTTTTTAAAAAACGAAAACGTTGAAATTTCATTAAGAACGAAGAAAGCAAAAACAAAAACCGAAATCGTAAAACAAAAACAGAAACGAAAACCGAAAAATTTCCCGTTTTTGAAACCCTGGTTTTAGCGTTTTACCTGCTCGTAGTTATGAGGAGTAAAGGGCAAGAAAACGGTGAGAAAGTTTTTCAAATTGCAGTGAGATCGAAACTCGGATTTTCAAAGAAACATTTTAATTAGGTACCGATGTTTCAATTGTTTCAAAATTCAAACCAGGGAAATTTGGACAGAATCTGAGAATCGTTTAAATCTCAGAATTTACATTCATTTACTTAGGTAGGTACCTAATTTAACGAATATTTATGTGATGTAATGCTAATCACGACGACCATTTTCAAAAAAACATCCAAAAATACCGCATGAATAATGAATTTAAAAAACCATCTCAAAAAAATAAATTGAGCTAAACGCTGTATTGGGAACTGGCAGGGGCGCCCACCGACGTGTGGAGGTGTGGCAGCTGCCACACCTCTCCCAATTTTTACTTTGGAATACGTAAAAATATGAACAAAATTTCCATTCAAAATAATATATACCTAAGTATGTATAGCAGAGATGGATCTAATAATAACCAGAATATGCAGTCGAATTGAGAAGACACCGAATATGTTCCTTTTCACAACCAAAAATTCTATTTTCTTTCTGAAAATCATAAATTTTTCAAATCTTAGCCCTCGCATTGCTCGGGTGTAAGTATAAAGTTAAAAAAAATATATATCAGGAATAGGAGTTGAGGATTTCGCATCCTTTTCAATGCTAAAATATTGATTAAAAAATGAAAAAAATTCAACTTTTGGATGCATTTTTCTTAAAAAATTTTCGCCCTCGCTTCGCTCGGGCTCAGTAAATTCACACCATTCATCTTCAAAATGATGGCAGAACCTTCTTCCCTTGCAGTCCAGACAATTGAATATTTTTAAATGAAAAAAATTTATATGTACTTTTTAATTATCATGGGACCTGGTGATAATCTCAAATCGAATTTTCAAAATTTTTTAATTTTTTTTAAATCAGAGGAGCGCAGTAAAGAAATCGTGTTTTTTGGAAATGAAAAAAATAACACGAAAAAAGCACGAATTATGAATAAAAAATGTTAATTTCTGGATTCTTTTTTCTTCAAAAATTTTCGCCCTCGCTTCGCTCGGGCTCGATAAATTTACACAGTTTATTTTCTAATGAAAGGTCTTCGTGGCAATATCCAAAGGAATTTTCAAAAATCCGTCGATTTTTAAAAATTTTATTTTTTTAAAAAGTAGGATTCGGCAAATTTCTTCTTTTTAAATAATATTGGCCGGCAAATTTTCAATTTTTATCCTCCTCCTACAGGATTTTTGCCCAAATTTGGTCCCTGGTAGGTACTTTATCGTTTCTAGTTTTTCTCAAAATTGATTTTCAAATATATTTTAATTTGATTTTTTTTATTTTGTTCAGTGAAATCATTGTTAAAAATCAAAATATTGCAAATATTCAACTCCGCAAAAAATCAAGGATTTTGATACCCATATCGCACCCCTAGTGCAATAACAACACATCTCAAAAAAAATTGACCTTCGTATTTTTTCCTGAAACGTGCTCATCTTTGATCAGTTTTCAATTTACATCAAAAATAAAGAAGTTCATTTTTTTTGAGATGTGTTGTTATTGCACTGGAGGTGCGATATTGCATCATATCAAACTGTTGTTTTTTGAATAAAAATTGAAATTGAAATTTCTGATGACAAATTTAAGTATAAAAAGCCAGACCAGGTTAAAAAAAACAAGTCCGTAAAAAATTGGGGGGGGGGAGGGGACTTTGACGAAAATTTGGGGCCCTTAATAAGTGTTGCCACACCACTTTTCAAACTCCTGGGCGCGCCTGGAACTGGGCCATTTTAAAAAAATATAAAAATAAAAGCAAAACCATTTCTACGCGAAATAAATATAAAACTGATAATTTTCAAAGATCCTCTTCCCCTCCATATACGCATGCAAAAACTACTTTCATAAAAATAAAGAAAACAAAAAACAAACCATTTAATCAAAATTAATTTTGAATTTTGATCGTCGAAATCACATTTTCATCGTCGAAATCAGGGCTGGTAGAACTGAACAGAACAGAACAAAATGAACGATTCAAAACACTAAAATTTTTGTTCATGATGAACGATAACCAGAACAGAACAATAGTGTATTTTGAACAAATAAACCGGAACAGAACGGAACAGAATAGAAGAAAAATTGAGAACTGAACAGAACAGAACAGAACAAAATACGTGAACAAAACATTTTTTTTTTTCAATTTTTTTCTTTGTAAAAATTGAAAATTTTAGATAAATTTTCATATTTCTGAATAATTTTCCAGTGTGTGAGAAAGCAAGGGTGTTTATTTGCGTTTTCCTGTCAAAAAGCAATGCTTTGTAGCTCATCCTTTTCAGAACGGAATGGAAAGGAACAGAACAAAACAAAACTGAACAGAACGGAACAAAACGGAACAGAACAAAAGGAACGGAACAGAACAAAACGAACAGAATGGAACAAAACGGAACAGAACAGAACAAAACAGAAACAAAATTAACTGGAGCAAAAGAACGGAACGGAACAAAACAATCGTTTCGTTCACCAGGCCTGGTCGAAATCACATTTTCATCAAAATGATTTAGAAGCTGGTCGCTGGAGAACCCTGTCTGTACATAACACGTGACTATGACGTCAGACTGTGAAGTCGCGTCGAGCTCGAGTCGAATTGGTTATCACTGAGATTTTAACTTGAATGTCTCATTCTTTTTTCTCCTATTGTCTCCGATGTCTTGAAGCAAGTTTATTTTACTGAGATAGTTATAACATACGTAAGTACTGAAATAATTATGTAATGTAAAGAAACCAATAGTTCACAATTTCTTACTAAACTCGTTTAAGAAATGAAAAATATGTAAGTAATTTTTGTAACGTATTTTTTTCTCTTCAGAAAAACACCGGAATCGAACATCAAAACCATTAGCAGTCAGAGCATTTCCATCGTTATGGATTCAACCACAACGAAAGCTGATCATCAGAAACCCAAAAACCTGATCAGAAGTCAATACAAGGACATTATGGTAAAAGTTGACCAAGACATTTACTACTTGGATCGTTTTCAGTTGGCTTTGAAATCGGGATATTTCGAGAAAGTGTTTACCGATGATTTTGCTGATAAAAACTGCGACTTGATAGAACTTTCAGTCATGGATACGGACACTTTTCATGCCATAGTTGATATCATATATGGCGAAAACTTAGATTCCGTTATAAACGTCCATAATTATGTTTCGTTGTTAATAGCGATAGATTATCTACAAATGGAAGTCGATGGTTATTCTTATAGAACATTCGTTCATAAAATATGCACTGATTTCGATGATGGGTTGCCGCAAGGATCATTCTTGGATGCGAATATACCCAGATTATGTCGTTATATCACATTAAATGATAACTTTCAGAGTTTATTACCAACGGTCTACGATTGTGTTTCTAAAAATTTGAACAACATACGAGAACAAGATCTCGACGAATTTCTATCGTTATCGTTTGATCATTTCATTGAAATAATTTTGTCACGTTTATATTCAACTACAGATCAACGAACTTGTTGTAAAATTTGTACTAAATGGATCTGTTACGACTTGGAAAATCGACTGCCTCGTATACTAGATCTTGTGAATGCTGCTAAGGTCAGATATAAACTTCCGAACGAAATTCATCCAGATGATTCCAGCATACGGTTGCCCACTATCAATGAACATACGGACCAAGATACACTTTCGAGATATTTTTATAAATTGCTGATGTATGCTGGAGAGAGGACTGCTACTACTAGTAAGTAATATGTGGTTTTACGTATGATTCAATATGTACATATGTTGTATTACCGGTCCTGTGTATCTATTGATTTTTCTCGTCGCTTTTTAAGATAAGCTTGTAGTGCAACTATTCAATTTAACGAGGTGTTATATTTTGAGAACGGGAGAAAGACCTCGAAAAAATCCGAACTTGTGATATGTATGTAAAGAAAGTGGAGCTAAGAGGTCTCTAAAGTGATATCACTTTTAAAATTGAATATATTTTTTTTCTAAATTTTTGATCAATAGTGCTAGGCATTTGCGTGGTTTTTCGATCGCCCCTGGAAAGAGCAATTTATTTTTCTACAATTTTCTGAACTGTTGATTTTGGAAATTGAAACCATTTATAGCCTTTTACGAAGTTTTTAGATTCAAGATATCTACCTACTGATTATAAAAGTCATGAAAAAATGATAAAATTTCAAGAAAGAAGATATTGGTGATTTTTTTTAAATCCACGCAACTCGTACTCGCACTAATGTTATCAAATTATCATAATTATTTTGCGAGTTATCTCCGTCGAGGGTTAATCGAACAAGAGGAGTTAGGTATTTTAATGACAAAATAAGTTTTTTTATGTTCATTAAAATATCACTAGTTATGCCAATTTAAGATTTTAAAAGCTTTTTTAAACTTGAAATTTTCAGACTTGGCAACTAAAGCAATCCTATTCATTGAGCTGAAGCGAACAAAAAAACATATCCTGGATTTTGAATAAAATTAATGAGATAGTTTCGTTTTTGAATTAACGCCTAAAATAGGGATAGAGCTGAGGAATCAGTCAGGCATCATAGCGGGTCACTTTTTTAGGGTGTTAGTCACTTCTTTCGACTTTATCAGTCACTTTTGGTTACTTTTCACGTCTAAAAGGTCACTATGGTTACTTTTTTCTCCCCTAAAATGAAAAAATTGTTTTTTGCTAGTTTTGTTTGTTGTTTTGACGAAGGAATTTAATAAATAAAATTATTCGCGTCTTTTTAGTTGATTCATTTTTGAAATGTTTGCAGAAAACAAAAAAATTACCCCCTCCCAAAAAACGGTGAAAAAATTTGCCATCTCCTCCCCACCGAAAAAATTGAATTTTTGGTAACTTTTGGTTACTTTTTTTTAATTTTTTGCCCAAAAAAAGTTACTGAAAGTTACTTTTTTCTTAAAAAATTTCGCTATGATGCCTAGAATCTCAAAATTGAATTGTTTTTGAGAAAAAAAATATTTTTGCCACTTTTAAATAGTGTTACATGCTGGGAATCTTTGTCAAACGCCTAAATGATGTAATTTGAGTTTCTACACCTTCCTGATTCATCGACATTGAAATCGGATACCACCGCAAGTCCTTTACAAATAGGTTGAAAAGTTGCAGATGGCAGATTGACTAATTTTTTATTTTTACGAAATTCGAATCACTCGGTCAAACCTCTCAAAATCCAGTCAAATTTTTTTGGTCACCAAGAATAATTTGGACGAAAATTTTCAAAATATTGTCACGGTAGTGCTGCCAGTGGCATTTTAATTTATGCAATTTTCTCAAAATTCGGGTTGTTCATTCATTGACTCGAAAATGTGACCAAAAAATTTCTCAATTGTGAAAAAATTCAATTAATTTTTTTGAAAAATGTATAAAATTGTGTAAATTTAAAAACAGCTGGCAGCACTGCAATGAAAAGTTTTTGAAAATTTTCGTTCGAAATTATTTTAAGTGGCCAAAAAAATGTTGGCTTGATTTTGAGGCGTTCGAGTGAGAGATTTGAATTTGGTAAAAATGAATCGTGATCTTCAAATTTTCAACTCTACTGTATAGGACAAAAAATGGTATGAAATTTCGAGTTTTAGGAAGGCGTAGAAACTCAAATTCTGCCTTTTTTGGGGATGATCAAGATCCTCATTAGGTAAAACTCCTCTAAAGTGGTAAAAAACGGTGTTTTTTCGATTTCGAAAATGTTCTCACTATAAGGCTCTTCAGCTCTGTCCTCCTTTGGCCCTGGGGTTCAAATTTTTTGGAGGTTCTTCACTCGAAGTACGTAGACCTCCTCGCTAGTTTCGCCAAAATCTAGGAGTTTTTTTCAATTCGGTCCACCACACTAAACGTATCCGGATTGAAAGTTAAAATTACTTCAGTTCTCTTGCAAAGGGAACAATTTTAAATTGGGGATATGTTTTAAGGATTTTACTTTAATTTAATTTCAATAAAGAAAAGTCAGATATTTTAAGCTTTTTTAAATTTTTTGTTAATCTCAAAATTTCTCATTCATGAAGGAAATAATTTCAAATCAAAATTCTTTCTTATATTTTTTTCCATGTCCAAATTTTATATTAAAAAATCCCATTTTCATGTCTAACAAAATGCTATTATGTTAATTTTTTTTGGAAGCAGACAAAATTATTTTGTATAATTTTGATGGCAAAAAAACATTGACTATTCATTGAGTATTTTTTTCTTTTTTTGTTTCAGGTGCATCCAAAATGAGAAGAAGGTATAACTCTGGGATCGATTTTCTTCGAAGGAAAGTAGTCAAAGTCAGAAATAAATCCGATTCAAATGACGAAGAAAGCGAGAACGAAGTTGAATTCGAAACTGAACCGAAGTTGGAGACATTTCTTAAAACTGGTATTTTTCACGATATCGTAGTTAAAGCTGGCGCAAAAACTTATAAACTTCATCGGTCCATGTTGAAATCAGCGTCTGGATATTTCAAAGAAATTTTTTCCGTCGAGTACTCCGAAGCAATTGCCCAATGTGAGGGAATGCCAGTCCTCCCAAGTCTTGATAAAGAATATTTGCTCGATGGAATCGATCAAACTATATTCGACATTATAATAGAATTCGTCTATTTGGGCAAACTAAAAATCACATCTGAAATCGTTGTTCGTTTATTCCAAGCTGCTGATATTTTAAAAATCGATAGTTTATTGCAACGATGCAAGGAGTGGTTGAAGAAAGAGGATAATTCCAAGAAAGTCAGTGCTGAGGATGTGATTAAAATATTGATCTTAGCCCATGAAAACGTCCATCGTGAAGATTTGAATAAAATTTATTTGCCTAAATATATCGATAACTGTTGGCCTGAAATGGACAATTTGCCACAGTTCGCGGAGCTTTTTAAGGCGATTGTCGAGCCTGAAGAAACACCCGGTCACTCCAATAAAAATAAAATCTCGCTGTTGAATAAAATTGATCGAGAAACATTCGGATTGATCGTCGATCACATACATCATTTTGATGAAAAAGAATCAAACTTCGATTTGGAAAAAGTTTTACAACTTTTAAAAGCGAGTGAATTTTTCAAAATGAAAGATTTAATGAATCAATGTATAAAACGGTTGATCAGTTATAATAGGTATGTGGGCCTATCCGCAGAAAAATTCGATTTAGTTGAAGTGTTACGTTTCACCAGCAGATATATCGAGTACGAAAATTTAAATAAAAGTTTACTCGTAAAATGTTTAACGCAATGGCCTAAAGTAGACAACTCGTTATTTTGTCCGATTTCTCAAGATTTTTTAGAGGATATTCTAATGTCACCAGATTTCTTCATGGATGATCCGCATAAGATCCTAGACATGTGTTCGAAATGGATTACTCACGACGTAGAAAATCGATTTCGCCTTATACCTGAAATTGCACTCGCCATAAGTCGGAATCGCTTAGTCAATTGTGACGATCACGCCGTTGCAAGTCCTCCAGATTTAAACCACTGTTCGGAAGAGTTCGTTAAAGAAAAATTATGGCAAATTTTATCCTCAACTTCCGTGCTCCCTTCAGAGGTATTATCAACAAATAAAAAAAAGAAACCAAAAACCGAACAGCATGTTTTTATTACATGTATGGCAAATGGAACACTTGACATTTTGGACTCTGATGTGGATAAACTCGAATCATTACGTTTAACGGAATCTAATACTCAATGGGAAATGAATAAATGCTGCATCTCAGCGACCAAAATCAACGATAATCTATTTATACTTTTTGTTCGCGAACATGATTCGTTTTTTCAGGTGTACAATTTTTCGTTGAAAAAATTGTTCTTTTTGACATCGGATTCGCGATTGTCGAATTATGTTTATGGCGGCGAGGACAAATTTACTTTGCTGAATTGTTGTAAAGAAATTTATTGTTGCTTCCGAAATGGCGCAATGCTGAAATATTTGTTCGAATTGAACCGTTGGACGATGGTTTCAAAGTCTGAGCCGAATGCGTTCAAAATTTGCTGTACAAGTGACGGAAATGTATTGTATAGGATACGTGCGATGAAGGAAGATGAAGGTACGAGTAACATTATGGAAGAGTACGATTTCGAGCAGAATTTATGGAAGTCATTGCCTAATGCACCGGTACTCCATCTTGATAACACTTACAGGGTCTATAAATGAACCGGGCACCCTCAGCGCAAAAATTCCCATTCTTTTCTTTTCTTTTTTCCCATTTCGTTGCGTTGCATCACTGATATTATTGTTGTAATACGCAACGAAACGAAAACAAGATCAAAAAAGTGACGAAGTTTAATGTAAGGGATGAGTCATCTTATAAAATATGCAGGTAAAAGTGTGAAATACGCTTCACAGAGTTGAAATGCCCACACGATAACATTACAAGAATCTTTTTTTTCAACATCAGAATGCCGTAATCTCGAACGTAAAATTATCAATTCTTTGAAATTAATTTTTTTTATTAATTACAATTATTGACAAATAAGTGATGAATTTATCATTAAAAATTTAATTGATCAAAATTACGATTTTTGACACTTAATAAACTTTCTGTCAGGGGTAATTGACACGAAAAAACAAAAATCTGAAATTTCATTTTTTCAGGCAGGGATTTTCGCGCAGACGGTGCCCGGTTCATTTATAGACCCTGTATATTCAACCTTCTCGTTCGTATTATGACGATTATTATGATGAGCATTCTGTTCAATATCCAGTACTGAGTAATATGATTGTCGTAAAGAATAATAATTTGGCGGTGCTTTGTAATAAAAAATTAATTTTATTTAATCGGCGTTCACAAACGTGGAAGATTATTGATTCACTGCCATTCAAGTCACCATCAGAAGGGTGTCGCATTTTGTCTCGAAAAGATCATGCAGTCATCACTCAAGATAAAACCGGAGGAATATTGTATGTATTCAATGAAAAATTGTACCATATGTCTCTACGAGGTCAGAGGTGGGAAGTAAGAAAAAAGTTGCCAGATGAAAGGTCGTGGAATATATTTAATCATGATGCGCCATATGAAAATATTATAGCGATTCATAATGTGTAAGCTTATTGTCCAGATTTCGTATTTCTTAAATAACTCGAATAAGTTTAAGTTTTCGTTTGAAGTAAATTTTTTAATTTTGTTCGTAGACTAGGTATAAGTAACCTGTCTTGTTTTTTAATTCGAAGTACTCACCGTTATTTTTATTTAGTTGAGTAAATGTGTTTTCGTTTGAAATAAATTTTTTAATTTGCAGACTATAAATAAACTGCATCGTTTATTAATTCAAAGTTTTCACTGTTATTTTTTGGTTCGGTGAGTATGTTTTCCGCATACTTACAAGATAGGTATCCCTTGCTACAGGAAAATTTTGGCTGAAAACAAAAATGCATCGAAAGTTGAATTTATTGTAGAGTTGGCGAGAGCGAATCCAAGCTCGGGACAGGAAAAATTTTCGGGCTCTACTTCCAAAAAAATGTTGAAAATCATAATATCAATTTTTCAGTCTTATTTTGTAATTTTTTTGCTTCTTTCCCTTTCGTTTGTTCTTTACGATGGGAAAAATTGATTTTTTGTTATATGTAAAATTGAAATTTAAGGCTTTCTAGTAGTTTTTTAAAAAAACGTGAGCCCAGCACAAATATATTCAAAATTTTAGCAGGTGCTAAAATTTATTGAAATGTTGAACCGAAACAAAAATAAATCAGTAGGTACCTACTTGCTAAAATAACTATATTCAAAATTAGGTAGGTACCTACTCATTCTCAAATAATGGCTAATTTTTGAAAATTCGAAATTACCCCATGATGTCATTAATCCTGCAAAATATGCAAATTCGATCTTTCATTAAAAAAAATTAAAATTTGTTATGTATCCTATTTTTGATCTTTGGAATTTTCCAATCCTGAAAAAAATTGAACTTATGTAAAAACGTGGATTAGGTAGGTAGGTACTCAAGATTATTATTATTTTGAAAGAGAATTAAATTTATTTCAGATCCATGGTTTGAGAAGAATCAAGAAGCAGAAAATAGTTTTTTTTATTTAATAAAAGCTGAAAGTTACTTGGGTAATGTTTTTTCGGTAGCTAAATGTTGGCCAAACTTCATTGCTGACTGGTTGAAAACCAGACTTTTTTTTACGACTTTTCGATCAGTTTTAGTAGCTTCAACCTTCAATAATTTTACTTTTTGATTAAAACATCAATTATACGTACTTATCTATTTAAGGCCATTTTTTTGGTAAATCTTGAAAATTGGTTGGATTTCGTCAGATTTTAAAAAAAAGCAATTGGGAAATACTGAATAGTAAGTATGGGCAGAGATAGAGAAAAAAAGGAGTGAACTTTTTACCAGATTCTTTTAGAGTTTAGATGCAACCTTTTGTGTATCTCTCCTTCCCTCCATTTCTCAAAAAATGTAGCCTAATTTTCATATTTAGACTCAGTCTCATCTCTTGTGATTATTTCAACTTCGAACGCCAAACTGAAGACAATTTCAAAATAAAATTTACGAACGAAAAGTGTAACAAGAATTGTGCAAAAGCTGAAAGTTAGAAGTTTTATTTTTCAGCTTTTTCTCTTCGTTACTCTGATACAGGAAAAAAAACAACAAAATCCTCCTGTATAACCTGCATCTAAGTATAGGTATCCAAAAGTGTTTCAAAAATGATGTGTTGAGAAGAAAATCAGCTGCATTATCATAAGTAGGTACCTATGTAAGTATAATGTGGATAAAGTTGAACCAAAAAACAGTGAGCTTGAATAAAGAAACCACTCTCAAGTGTCAAAAATTGGTTTTTGAGCTGACATTGATTTTGGGCTTTTCAGAAGGACATAGGCAAAGATAGGGGGGCTTGAGGTCGCCCGCGCCCCCCCATGTTGAATTAGCTTCCTCAAATCATTTTCGTGTATATGTTTCGCACAATAAAAATCGCAAACACCTAATTTTCAAGGGATAAACTATCAATATAATATGACGAATTTCCTGCTTTCTTAAGTTACTAAAATGGTCTTTTTGATGAAAAAAATAATTACACTGAGAAAAATGGAGAATGAAAAATGAATGGAAAGTGTTTCAAAAAATTATAAATTTTATTCAAAAAATTATAAATTTTATTCAAAAAAAATAAATTTTATCCAAAAATAATAAATTTTATCAAAAAAAAATAAAGTTTATCCAAAAAAATAATAACGGGGCACCATTCGCAAAATTAGCAATTTTTATCAAAAAAAAAATAAAATTTATCACGAAATTTGGTAAAGTTTATTGCATAGAAAATAAAGTTTGTCAATTTTCCGATAAATATTATTATTTTTTAAATAAATTTTACTAGTTTTGTGAATGGTGCCTTTTTATTATTATGTAAGTTTAATAAAAATTTTTTTTTATTTTTTTGAGTGGGTGTTCTGCTTACGTGTAATCGATCTAAAATGGTGCACAATAATCGATTGTTGAAGCAGATTACCTATTCGTAGTTTAGTTAATACGAGTTGGACACCATCAATGAAAACCAATGATTTAAGTGATTTGGGAACCATAAATATTGGCCCAGAGGAACCAAATTTTGGAAAAACAATTCAGGAAGTTAGTTTTTTGGGAGATCTTTTCAAAATTATTCGTGGATAGATTGCAGCGTGAAACAAGATGGGTATTTTGTTTATCGTGTCGACAAATTTTCTCAAAAAATAAAATTTTCGTTGAAAATATGAAAATTTATCTACCGACTTTTTGAAGAAAATTTCTTAAAAAATCGGCAAATTTTGCAATATGCCTAAATGGTGAATTTTGTTTTAAATTGGCAGATTTTCGAAAATATACCGATTTTCAACGAAATTTATCGACTTTTTTAGAAAATTTCTCAACAGGTTGAAAAAATTTTCTGCAAACTTGCACAAAAAAGCACAAATTTTCATCATAACTATAGCGAAAAAATACGAAATTTCGTAAAAAACTTCGAAAATCACAAAATTTTTGCACCAAAGAAATGAAAATTTTTCAAACAACAAACTATTAAAAACCGAATCATTTTCTTTCAGAAAATCATCAATTTTCAAATCCTTAATTTCAATACTAAAACTTGATTTTAAAAACTGAAGAAATTCAACTTTTGGATTACTTACCTACTTTTTTTTCAAAAATTTTTGCTCTCGCTTCGCTTGGGGTTAAATAAAAAACTCGTAATAGTAAGGGTAGAAACATTTTTGGAGTGTCAAAAATGAACATTTTTTTTTACTTTTTTAACTGGGATTCAAACCCTTCAAAAAGTTACGCCCCATCTCCGCCTATGCAAAAGGAGGAAAATCAAGGGAGAACCATGACTCAAAAATCAATTTTTGACACCTAAGGGTGGTTTCTATATCCAGGCTCACATATTATGTTGAATTTTGACGGAAATTGGTGAAACAGTTTACTTTCACGTTTAACTAGGAGACCTCTTTGAAAATTTTTGAGTCCCCAGCACAAAAAAGGCAGAGCTGGAGGGTCTCAAAGTAGGGCAATTTTTGAAAAGAACGCGAAATGTCGATCTTTACAACCCAAATTTGACTACTTCTAGCCATTCTTGAGCTTTCAATGTGCCTACTTTTGATTTCCTCCTGTATTTCCTGAAGGTATCTCAAATGGATTTGGGCAGATATAAATCGAATTATCCCTTCCTGTCTACTATTTAACAAAGAAATCCGCCTTTGGCTAGATTTTTTAGGTGGACACATCAAGTGTGTATTTTTGATCAGATTTTAAACCGAGAAAAATTTGTAATTAATGTAGTGGCTGACACCTATCTGTGGTTATTAAGTAGGTACTTAATGCTAGAGGGAGAGAAAAAATTATCAGAAATTATTCTTCATTTTCAATTCAATTTTTCGCAAATGGGAATCTACTAATATTCAAAAGCCGATCGCGAATGAAAATTTCCAAAATGAAATTTCAAAGGACAGTTGATGTTGGGCGAATTTTTTGCTTTGAATAATTGAATATTGCATTCTCTCTTCATAATAAATCAATAAAATTTCCTTCGAAGGTCTCTTTTTCTCATTTTATCTCTTTGGAGTTTTTATTAACCTAATTAGTAGTAAATTAAAATAGGCTTCTATTATAAATAATGACCGACTGTTGCTTGATGGTTCCATTATAGGAAGCATTAAGTATTTCTTATCAGGCAAACCTAAAGATAACTAACGAATCAATACAACAAAACACGGAGAAAAAAAAATCAAAACTAATCTAGCTTCAGTTCATCTGACCATATGTGGTATATATGAGAATACCCGATAAAAATTGATTATCGTTTTAAGCATGTGCTTTACTTACTTAAGACTAGTAAGTATTTTCTGTTGGACGAATACCCGCATCGCTACAGTTGTGTTTTTAAACTTGTGATCGGTAGTTAACTCGCTCCTAGTCTAAATAATTTTGAATGCATTCAAGTGCAACAGATATTTTTTTCGAATTTCGAAGTTGAATGGATATCCAGTATGAAAAATAATTCATACTTACGTGAAATTATTGTTTTATTTACCTTTTCGCTCTATGTCCACCTGAGTTTTGGTAAGTTATTCAATTGTTATTGTTGCATTTTATTAAGTACCATAGACCTATTGTTCGTATAGGTACCTAGGTATTTGGATTTTGTTTCGGTTTATGTAATATTGTGAAATGAAAATTGCTTATCTGGCATAGGTACCTAATTACCTACTTCTCCTTTTATCATCACACGAGTCACTCTATGTCGGTTAAAACCAATTATTTTTTGGATCCAAAGAGAACTTGGGGAAAGAGTTTTTTTTTTCACTTTTACGATTCCCGCTAAAAGTATAGGTAGGTACTCAACTTTGGAGTTATATTTCATCATCGATAGCATTTAGAATCGATCTAATTGTGCCGTTGGAAATCGTACTCAAAGTAAATTCAAAAGTACCTATTTATCTAAGTTCAAAGATCAATTTGATCATAAAAAACAAACTTGTAATCGACATTCACAACGACTGTGGCATATCTTTTGTTGTTTTTTAATCACTGAGTTTGAATATCAACTTCATTGTTAGATTTGACTCTATCAATTACTAGACTGAAGTTGGTACATTTAAAAAAAAATAAAAATTGATTCAATTTCAAAGCTGATTAATCAATTGACCGTGTAAACCAGGAAGGACATTTTTTTTTGAAAACCCCGAAGTTCTACTTTTTTCATTTTCTTAGATATAGGTACCTAGCTACCTACCCGCTCGATCCATGGAATACATTTTTTAAACAGTTACTTATATAACTTTTTTTTTTCAAAAAAAACAAAACAATGTTGTCTAGCCTAAATAGTCATACTAATAGGCAAGTCAAACTGATATGATCATTTTTGATTGATTGATTAATTTTTTTGAAATTTTGGGGTGCCTTGAATTTTTGTTCAATTACCTACGAAAAATATTTATAAATCGATTTCGAATCCCCAACCTTATTCAGCGTCTTAAAGAACACAACTGTAACATTTTATTTCGACGAAGGAATAGTAGTCCAGTCATTTTAGGATGTAACCTCCCAAAAATTCAGTGCTGATTTTTTTTCGCGATTTACGTTCGTAATGGTCCACTACACAACATACTAAAATGGACATCCCATAACGCTCCGCTACCCCCAGGGGAGGAGTAGATGTCTCATGTCTGGTGAAAACTGGTTTTTCGTGAATATCTCCTCAAATAAGCCTCAAAATTGAAAAATAGTTATGAACAATCTTGTTCTACATGTAATTTCTTATCCGAAAGTTTTTTTTTTCAAAAAGACTCACTTCCTTGACCAAAAATTAGAGTAAAAAACATTTACATATTTTTCAACAATTTACAGCATTTTTTGAAAAAAATCAAAACTTTTGTGAATATCTCCTCAAATTAGCCTCAAAATGGAAAAATGGTTGTGAACAATCATGTTTTACGTGTAATTTCCTATCAGACAGGTTCTTTTTTTTCGAAAACACTCATTTCTTTGCCCAAAAATTAAGGGTAAAAAGTCTATTTTTCCAATATTTACAGTATTTTTGGAAAGGATGGAAATACGAAGTTGAAAGTACCCAAAATTATACCAGTGAAGAGTAATTTTTTTATACATGCTGGTAGGGTATTCCAAAGTACTTGAAACGCAATGTTATTGCTCATTGTCATTAGGTATTGGTGATACGAAATATTTCTTTGCGTCGCGTGTCGTAAGGATTCAAAAACGATATGTCAGTCAAGGGGATTAGTGGTGAGGGGTGAAATTCAAAATTATAAAAATTTTCATATTTGGTGTCAAAAATTAAGTTTTTTGGCATGCCAATTACAATCCTGAGATAAGAAGTTGTAAGACTGTGACCCAGAAGATATCGAATACTTAACTTATTTTTGAAGATTTGAAATGGCTAAAAATATTAATATTGAAAAAAAAATTAAAGAAGTTGGAACAAAAAAAAATTGAAGATGTGCTTTCCAAAGTGGCCTAAGTACATTTCTGAAAAAAATTACTTAGTCAATTTTGAAGGGTCATAGCTCGTAAAAATCAAATTTTTGGAGATCGAGACTTTCGCCACATTTTTGGTATACCACTGTACAATACCTACATTTAGTTTGGTGGTAGAAAAAATGCTTCAAAGACATACAGTAAGTACATACGTATTTTTCGTTTTCCGAAAAAATTTATATTTTTTGTACTTAGGCCATTTTGGAAAGCACATCTTCAATTTACCAAAATTTTGAATTGTCCGCTCCGAGTCACCAAAAATTTTGAACCAAAATTATGCAAATTGAAATTATGACTTTTGTCTATGCCTTTCCGGAGCTCCTTTTGATTTTTGATTTTTCATAAAAAATAATCTCAAGATTGTAGTTGGCATGCCAAAAAACCTAATTTTTGACACCAAACATGAAAATGCTCAAAAATTAGGGGCCAAGGGTCATTCAAAATTGAGAAAATTGAAATTTTTTTGAAGGTCACTTTTTTTTAATGACCCGTAGCTCCTTCATTTTTGATGTTAGGCAAAAAGTCTGTAGAATAAAATTTGTTCATTTTTGAACATACTATCCATTCCCTTGATTAGTTTATTTTTTTAGAACTTTTTTGGAACAAAATTTTTTGTAGCCCCTTCAATTTTCAAGTTATGCAAAAAATCATTCAATGAAAATTTACTAAGTTTTCAAAGCATCATCCATTTCCATGGTTGAAAAAAATTACGTAATTCTCTGAAAAACATAATTTGCCCCTTCAATTTTCAAGATATGCAACTTGTTCATCTAACGTGTTTTTTTAGTGGTACCCGGTTATATCCAAAAATGAAGTATGGCAGGCCCAGGGCAGACCACTTACCGGACACCCTGTATAGGCCTATACTAATTTAAAAGTCTATTATGTTTGTAGGAACACGAATATACCCCGATGTTTCTGAGTTAATTATCAAAAAGGGAAGTAAATTGACGTTGAATTGCACCAGTGATGAACCCGTTCAATGGTATTTTCCAAAAGAGGTGATTCATTTGCTGTAACCCTTTCTTTTTCAATTTTTATTTGTGAATTGATTAAGCTCTAGATTAATTTTATTACATATTTTCTTCGTTGATTTTTTTTGCAATTGGTTAAATTGATCAATTTAGGTATATGTATATTTTTTTAATTCAACATTTTCTACTCGTAGAGCAAAAGTTACACCAAAAAGGTTGAAAATGAAAAGGTTGAAAATGGAACTAGGGACGACATTTATCGCAGTAATCTTACCATCTCTCCGACACTACATTTCGACACCGGATACTTCATTTGTCGATCCGAAAATAACGCCAGTAATGCTGCTCAGATTTACGTCTACTGTTTTGGTAGGTACCTACCAAATTTAGGGTAATTTTTTTGAAATGATTTTTCAATTTTTTGCTAATAGTTTATTTACTTGTATCAATTTGTGTTTTTCCAGATGAAAGTTTTGCATTGGCAGCGAGCTCTTCCGTGGTAGATGCTTCGATGTATGATAGAGCTGAAATACCTTGCAAACCCACATCACCTAATATAAGTGTAATCCTAACTAGATCTACAGTAAATGTGGTATGCATTTTAGTGACAAATTTTTTCTCATCGTTTAAAGTTCTTCAATTTTTCATATCTTGACTAAATGTTTACATCCAAACTTTTTTTTTCAAGGAACCTACTATTGAAAAATATGATCCAAAAATTGGATTCGTCATTTCTACCCATTCAATTATTGGTTTTGCTACTTTTCATTGCTATGCTCCAGATTATAGGAGAAAATCGAAGATTACAGTGAGAGTACATCGTTAGTTCGCCATTATAGTGCATATTTGATCTGAATATTCCTACCTATACCTGCGTACGTAAATGATATCTAAAATACCAATGATTTCCTTACAGCTCCCCATAATGGCTCTTCATCCAATCCTCGCATAGAAGCTTTCAATTCGAATTTTAAGTATCCAATATTTGAAAACCAAAATGCCACGATAAATTGTTCGGTAATTACTTCTATCTATACGGAAATAAAGTCTCTGGAGTGGCAATTTCCTAAAAATGTCGAAAAGGTAGAGAAATTTTTACAAATATGAAATAGATGCCTAGCTGTATTTTTTATCATTTCAATAATATATTTTTAATTGTAGAAAATAATTATCGGAGACATTACTGATGTAAAGCACGATGCACGTAAATTCATTGCATTTTTTCAAAGTCTCAGCATTAACAACGTAACCAAAGAAGATCAAGGAAATTATAGTTGTAAAGTTGTTGATGGAGATTCTAGAACAAAAGTGTCCACTTATTCTTTACAGATTGCAGGTCAGTGCCTAGATTATGAAGATAAAATGCAACAGACATCCGAAAAATTTCGATATTCATTGAGTACCTACATTCAGGGCCGGACCGAAAGGGGGCAGGGGGGCAAGCTGCCCCCCAATGTTTGAAAATTCCAATTTAGTCGGAAAATTCTGGTTTCAGTCGGAAATTTGCAACTTATTACAAAAATCAAGATTTTTGAATTTTCCGACTGAAATTATTATTTTTCCGACTCAAGTCAGTAAAATTTGAAGTTTGAAAATATTGAAACATGTATTCGATATCAATTACACAGGTCGACATGGAAAATGCTGTTTGAGGTTTGATGGGTGATTTTCATAGTATTTTTCGTGCTGATCACGAAAAAAATAGTGAAAAAATTCCATTACCCAAGGGTTTTTTACAATTTGACTTTTGACACTTCAAGTCGATTTCTGAGAAAAGGAAGAGTTATACGAAAAAAATGAATAGTACATAAAGTGTAGAACGTCAAATTTCCTATCTGTAAAGTCCGATTCGTTTTTTTTTTCTTGAGAGGCTCAACTTTTCAAAAATCATTTTAGCTCAAAGTTCAAAGCTAAATTTTTTTAAATTGCCCGAAAATATCTCAAAAACTAAGCCTTTAAGGAAAAAAACCTAATCGGACTTAACTGGTAGAAAATTTAACGCTCTACAATTTATGTTCTATTTATTTTTTTCGTAGACACTTTCTTTTCCCAGGAAATCGACTTCAAGGGTCAAAAATTACATCAAAAAGTGTAAAACAAATTTTCAACGAAAAAATCTTCCAATTATGAAAAATTTTGACTCCTGGAAATTTCAATATTTTCCCGTGATCAGCGTGAAAAAATAATGCATATTATTATCCATTAAATTTAAAACAGTATTTTCTTTTTCTTCTTTTAATCACTGTTATTAGTCTAAAATGTAGCGCTGATTTTAAAATTTCTCCATCATTCCAGTTTTTTTTGCAAAAACAATTTTTTCTTCATAGAATGAACACGAATTCCCTAATTTTATTTTTAATTAAAAGCTTTACAAAATACTTACAATTTTAATTTTACAGCATTGAAAATTATAGTTTTTTCTCGATTACGCCAGGATTTTTTATAATTGGACGATTATGGTTGAAAAAATTTGTTTTTACATTTTTCTATGTAACTTTTGACCCTTAAAGTCGATTTTGGGGGAAAGAAAGAGTTCTTCGAAAAAAAAAATAATGTAACATAAATTGTAGAGTGTCAAATTTCAATTTCCTAGTTGTAATTTTAAAAAAGTTTAACTTTGAACTTTGAGCTGAAATATCTAGAAAGCTAAGCCTCTTATGAGAAAACTTCTCAGACTCCACAGATAGGAAATTTTAGGCTCTACAAGTTGTGTTCCATTAACTTTTTTCGTAGAACTCTTCCTTTTCTCAGAAAATCGGGTTGAAAAGTCAAAACTCAAAAGTTATCAAAAAAAGTAGAAAAACCGTAAACGAAAAATTCGGAATTTTTTCACTGCTTTTTTCGTGATCAGCTCGAAGGTAGGGTACAAGAGGTACATTGTATCCCCCCAAATCCTGACGGGGGTACAAAGTATCATTTGTACCTCCCCAAATCACATCAGATAGGTATTTTTAATGCATTAAAACATGGAAAAAAATGTTTTTTTGAGCATTGAAAACTCAATTTTTCTAAAGCTTCGCCCTCGCTTCGCTCGGGCATAAATAAAATCACAATTATATAACTTATTTGAGGCAGCACAGCGAAAAAATGCTTCTTTTTGTCCCCTTCCCCGAAAATTCTTCTGGTATTCTAAGTCTTGGTATTCATTTTGTACCCTCCCAAAAAAAGCTTCCATCGCCACTGTTTACCATCATTTAAAAATTGAGTCGGAAATTTTGATATTTGCCCCCCTCCCTTCGAAAATCGAGTCGGAAATTCTGGAATTTTGCCCCCCCAATATTCGGACTTCGGGACGTCCCTGCCTACATTAAATACTAAAAATGATCTAATTTCAGACTGGAATTCCACTGTCTTAAATGTTATCCCAGAAAAATCTGATACGGTGACTGTAAGAGCTGGACAAAATTCTAGTGTTGAGTTGGTTGGTATTATAGAAGCTTTTCCAAACCCTACTACGAGAACTTGGTAAATACAACATAGATATTGTTTAGAGTACTATAAGTATAGAATAGGTAGGGTTTTGATAATTCAACTTTTTTTCTCTTCGATAATTTTATTTTTTTCGGAATTGTCGGCCTCAAAAAGGCAGAGGTAAGGGCTCTAGAAAATCCATAGTTATGGTTTTAAAAAATTCATTTAAGAAAAATACCGAGTGTACCGGGTGCTCGATTAATTCTAGCTCCCCCCCCCAATTCTTTTTAGGTCAAAAATCGTAAGTTGGCAACACTTCGTTCGATTTGTTTAATTGAAAGAAGTATTGCCAACTTACGATTTTTGACATAAAAAGTATCGGGGGAGTCATAATTAATCGAGCACCCGCCGGTACCTATAGTGTAGGTAAGCAAATTAGACAAAAATCAACATTTCTGGCCAGCAAAGCTTTTATTGCGGAAAACTGTCGAGAGAGGTCCCCTGAGTAACCCCTAAAAGTTACCACCCCCAGACCCCTTGCTAATTTTTTTTTTGGGTGTTCCATCGCCCTAAAAAACTGGTTTACGCTTCTATCTCCTTTGGATTTGATTTTGCAGGAAAAATAGTTCAGTGCTTTTTTGTTCTACAGTCAATTTCCAACATTTTTTGTAGGAAATTTTTTTTGTACAACGATGAACAGTGGAGATAAAGAGTCCTGAAGGACTGGTTATGTGAAAAATACTATCATTTAAAAACGTGATAATAGGTATAAAATCCTACTAAACTGTATGTTTTGGCCATGAAAATAGTAGTATTCTGTAAATTGGTAGTATCAATACCCACTGCAAAATGAAAAAAAGCGGCGTTCAAAAATTCGAATTTTGAACCCCTTTGAATCCAGAGATCAAATTATTACAAAAATCGAATTCAGCGCTCACGGAAACCTCAGAAATCCACTTGTTCGACCATTGGTTCGCTAGATTGGTCCTTTTTTTTTCAGCTAGAATGTCCGTTCTAGATTGAAAGTTTTAAAAATTTTTTCTTTTTTTGAGGAAAAAGGAGAAAGGGTTGAAAATTTTTTTTTGCCCACTGTGATCGTCGAAGGGGAAAAACCCCTGAATTTCGATGAAGGTAATTTTGGGGAAGAAAAAAGTTTTTGGGAATTTGTTTAAATTATAGAAATAAAAAATTTTTTTGTGTAAAGAAAAAAATATATAAATTTGGTGGTTAAAAATTTTTTTTTGGAAAAAAAAAAACTTTTTTTTTTAACTTATTAAGGGGGAGATAGGTTTTTATTACATAGGTAGTTGAATAGATTTTTTCATATTTAAAAATATCCGGTAAAAATTTTTTGAATTTCAGATAAACCCGTCATATCTAATTACATGCGTTTTATGTCGAGATTCTTAAATCTGAACGTTACCTATTTTTTTGAATGCATTATCGACGGATACCCTCTTCCGGAAATTAGGTGGTCAGTCATAAATTGTTATGACTATCCCACGTGTTCTAACAATATTGTTCAATACCTACCGGTGAGATGAAATCACATATTAATACGACACAATTCAAAATTCCATAGCTGACGTTTATTTTCTTTATAGATTTCTCAACACGAAGAAGAATGTGCAGAGGTGTACTCAGTCAGATCCAGGCTTTATATGGAACTTGATCAAAGCATGAGAATACGATGTGAAGCAAATAATTCGCTAGGATCAGCTACTTCATCATCGTTTTTTTTTCTTACCGGTAATAAATTAAGTATTTTTTTGAAATTGAAAACCATTATGAAATGAAAAACTTCCTTGTATTGATGATTAGATTATGGAACTGAAGTTGTACTCCAAGAAAACTATACGAAACCGATTACCATCGGAGACAATATTGACGTCACATGCGCCGCATCAAAATATGCATATACCGATAATTTTACGTGGTTTTTTGAGAAAAACAAAATCATTCCATCTCAGGGTAAAGTTGTATTTTGTATTCAAGTATCACTAACATAATTATAAATTTGCGGGTACCTATTTTATTTATGTAGGTACCTATCTATTATTAGAACGGATCGAAAAAATCACGCAAGTATCCTAGATTTTGACAAAAATTGGTGGTATAGTTTACTTTGAGTGGAAACCCTCCCCAAAAAAATTTTGTGCCCTCAGTTCCAGAAGAGACGGAACTAGAGGACCTTAAAGTTGAGTATTTTTTTAAAATTACGCGGTTTGCCACTTTTGGATAGTGCTTTCTGTTGGAAATCTCGATCACCCCCTGAAAATTTGCGATTTGAGTTTCTACACTTTCTTGAACTGTAGACTTCAAAATTAAATACCACTTTTCGTCCACTACAAGGAGGTTAAAAAGTGAATGATATTTTTGATAATGAAAATTTTCCAAAAACGTTCGCGGTAGTGCTATTAACTGCATTTTGATGTAGGTACAAAATTTGAAAAAAATTTCAGTTGTCAGCACTGCTAACTAAAAATTTTCAAAAAAAATTAATCGAAATAACAGCTTGAATTTTTTTAAAATTGCATAAAATAAAATTCAGTTGGTAGCACTGTCATGAAAATTCGTTGAAAAATTTTATCAAAAATTATCCTAAATGATTAAAAAAAAATATTGACTCGATTTTGTGATGGGTACTCGAGTGAGCTACATATGTGAATTTCGTAAAAATCAAAAATTCGTTAAATTGCCTATTTGCAGCCTTGCAAACGCTCTGTGTAGAGTACCTACTTAATGTCTTATTTCGAGGGCAATGGATCAGAAAGGTGTAGAAACTCAAATCGTAGTATTTTAGGGGGATGACTGAGGTTCCTAGCAGGTAGCATTATTCAAATTTGGTAAAAAACTTGTTTTTTTTTTTCAAAAATAACCCAACTTTCAGGTATCCTGCTCCATCTCCCTTTTCGATAGAAAGCTTCGAATTGTTTCGGGAGGTTTCCTATTCAAAATGAACTACTTCAATAATTTTCGTTAAAATCCAGAACTTTTTTTTCCTATCCACCGTAACATGTTATAATTATCTAATTAGTATAATAATAGAAGGTTTTTTTTACAGGTATTCAAATAAAAAATTATTCTACCAATTTTTCATACGTGTCTACCCTGTCAATCAAGGATATACAAAAAAATCACAGCGGAATGTATTTCTGTAGAACTTCTTTCAAGAATTCATCATTGGGGATATCGAAGGGCGACATCTTCGTGCCGTTCGTCTCTGAGTACAATAACATTTTTTTAGCAGTTCAAGGTTGATATTCTTTATTTCTGAATACTTACAATTTTTATGATTATTGATTCATTTGATTAATTGCACTTTTTGCTATCATTTTAGATGTAAACCGCCCATCTGTTGTCCACTCTAATATGAACGGTGGAGCTTTACATGTCGTTCCCGGTTCATCAATAAACTTTGTGATTCAAGTTGATGGACTTCCATCACCTGTTGTGGTTTGGTATAAGGTGGGTACTGCGATTTCGATTTGTATTTTGTATAAGTAAGTATTACTGCATGATATCATAAGAAAGAAATACTCGTAGGTATCAAAGAGAATGGGAAAAATACGTCTTGAGAAATGGGTGTTTCCATGAATCGTTGCCAAACTTTTTTTTTGGATATAACCGGGCACCACTAAGAAAAACTTGAGATGAACGAGTTGACGATCTTGAAAATTGAAGGAGTAAAATGCTGCCTTTGAAAAAATCACGTTAACAAATTTTTTCAACCATGGGAATATGTTAGTAGGTACTTTAAAAACTAATCAAATTTTCACCTCATGACTTTTTTGTAACTTAAATTGAAGGGCCTACAAAAAAATTCTAAAAAAATAATCTAATCAGGAAAATGAATACCTAGTTTGTTAAAAACTGATAATTGTTTGTTCGAAGATTTTTTTCCTAATATCAAAAATGAAGGAGCTAAGGGTCATTCAAAATTGAGAAAATTTGAAATTTTTTTGAGGCCCATTTATTTTGAGTAATCCCTAGCCCCTTCATTTCCGATATTAGACAAAAGATTCCTCAAAATTTTCTCAGTTTTCAACGGACAATCTATTCCCTTAATTTGTTAATTTAAAAAAAATTGAACAATTTTTTCTATAGCCCCTTCAATTTTAAAGTTGAACAAAAAGTCATGAAGTGAAAATTTGTTCAGTTTTCAATGGACTATCCTTCCCATGGTTGAAAAAAAATTTAACTTGAATTTTTTAAAAACAGAATTGTCCCTTCAATTTTAAAGATCGACAACTTGTTCATCTCAAGTTTTTCTTCCGTGGTAATCCAAAAAAATAAGTTTGGCGGACTTGGATGATTCATGAAACACCCTGTACATATGTTACTCTTAAGTCGTTTCAATTGAATGGTTCATTTATTTATCTCTATAATTTCGATAGTGCACTTTTCTCCTTGAAATTTAAATTGTCCGAATCATTCTGATTACTTGAAGTCGTCAATTTTACTTTTTTTTTTAAAAACCTTTATGATTAACACTGTTTATTTTTAGGATGGTAAACCCTTATCTTTCAATGATCATATTACCTTGAATAATTTGGATAACGAATATTTAAGCTTGTCCATTGAAAATGTATCACGAGAGGATGGAGGAGTATACTCTTTTTTTGCTACCAATAAAGGTGGAAAGGTTACAGATAAGTTGCAACTGATTGTTAAAGGTGAGATTTATTTTGCAATATAGGTTGGTAAAGGTGCTAGGTGTTCTGTTTCAAGGCCCAAATATTTTTCCAGAAAATTAAGTGATATGAATACGTTGTTCGAGCTCAATATCGACAGAGCCATTGAGCTTCGACTGTTCCCTTCTTCTGACTTACCGTATTCTTTCTTTTTTAATTTTGCAAAAAAAGTTGACATGGTCAATTTTTTTAGCTCCGTGTCCGTAGTCCCTTTGATATTGAACTTGGGAAATTTATGCAAACAATCCGTCTTGTATGATATTAAAAAATTTTATTTGAGATTCGAGGTTTTTTTAATTAATTCAATCTTTCAAAAATCAAATATCTTGTTTCAGGTGAGAATGAGAAGATTTCCGTAGATTCTGGTACAATAGTGGAAAATGTGTATTTTAATTATATTTTCGGATTTTCAATATTCTTCTTCCTTTCGTTGGGTTACTTTGTGCTTTGGTCCATACGAAAGTTGAATAAAGAAAAGAAGGTACCTACCCAATCACATTGTTTTCTATTGAAAACAAAACTTAAAGATTCTGATTTGAATCACTCCACAATTCGTTGCAGAGAATACAGAAAAAATTGGAAGAATATGGATTAGAAGAAATTAAAGGGTGTGCAGTTCCCAGCCTAGATCCAAATTTAGATATTGCAGAACAAACTTCCTTGATACCCTACAACGAAAAATATGAATTTCCTCGGGAAAAATTGGAATTTGGTATGTTGAAAATTCCATTGAATATGAAACTGCTTAACCTAAGCATGCAATGTTATATTATATGCAAATATGTAATGAATTCATTTTTTAAATTAATTTTTTAGGCGATGTACTTGGTTTGGGAGTGTTTGGTATTGTTAGAAAAGCAGAAGCGGTTGGTATAATTGAAAAAAACGTTCGAACGACTGTGGCTGTGAAAGTAGCGAAAAACCAACATGAATCTTTATTTGTAAAAGCTCTCGCCTCTGAATTGAAGATAATGATTTATTTGGGACAACATCCTAATGTGGTGAATTTATTAGGAGCTTGTACCAAAGATTTGATAAAAGGTTGGTCCAGGTTCAGCCAAATAACGTAAGCTTCTTTACACCCTCTAAAGCTTTAAGAAAATTATTTGAAAAGTAATATATTTTTAGGAGAATTATCTGTCATTGTGGAATATTGCAAATACGGAAATTTACGCAATTTTCTTTTAAAACAAAGAAATAATTTTGTCAGTCAGATAAAGGAAAATGATGAAATCGATTTCTCAATTACCACACCTACTAAGTAAGTGGATCAGATATCCCATGTCTGATTACGATCCGATTCGATTATCTTAGCAATTGATTATAATAGGTACTTATCTTCTATATTTCCAGCTATGAGAACATTCCATTTCGTGGAGAAAATGGAACCCCAAGTAAAAATGTTGTGATCGATGAAACACCGAGTGGTAATAATCTTAAATTTTTTTTCTTTGTTAAATACATATGTCTATGGAATGTAATGAAATTATGATTTTTCTCACATTTGTGCAATTTTACATTGTTAACAGAAAGTGACGGATGTCTCAAATGCGACAATAAATTACACCAACTCGAAAGTCGTTCGAATTATTTGGCTGACTATGACAATATTGCTATAAGAACAATTTACACTTCTGATTTAGTTCGTTGGTCGTTTCAGACAGCTCTCGGAATGGATTACCTGGCAAGTCGTAAAGTAAGTAGATGTTTCGTTTTAAGTTTTAGTTTCAAAAAAATTAATGGACACGTTTGAAGAAGCCAGAACCTTGTTTGTTACCTACTTACCCATTTAGAATACATAGGTGCATTTTTCTTTTGACTTTAGGGATCTCATTATATATTTCTCTGCATTATGCTCAACTTACTTGGGAGGTATCCCAACTCGAAGTATACCTTTTTAGCAAAACAATAGTAAATGGAAAGTAGGTACATCATTGAAGAACTTCATATCCAAAATCTCCATTTAAAAAAAACTGAAAATTGGTATATTCTCTATGTTTGACTTCCTAACTCAATAGGAAGGAGTTTCGAGACGTTTCGAAGCCTCCAAAATTTTTTGGAATTTTCCAGCACTGAAGAAAATTATAAAAATGGTCCATGTGAACTAGATCACAGATAATTATAGTGACCTATTTGATCGATTAAAGCCCAATTTTCCGAAATTCGTAAAATCAAGTGAAAATCTATTTTTTTTTGGCAGAAAATTTTTCTGGAAGAAATTCGATGTTATGAATTTCAGAACATTGGGCTTTAATCGATCAAACAGGTCACAAATATGGGTGATACGCTATTAAAGATGCCAAAGTTCATATATGAATCATTTTTATGGTATTTTCTCTAGTACTGGAAAATTTCAAAATTTTCTGGAGCCGGCAAGAAATCTCTTCCAATTGATTCGGGAAGGCTGAAAAAGAGATCAGCTTTTTTCTTTGATTATCTAAATATATCAAATTTTAATATTTTTCAGGGCGATGAGGTAATTTTGAAGTTTCAAAAATTCGCCAAAATTGGAGAAAGAATTTAACTCCTCAAATTTACATTTGGGCTTCTTTAATGATGCGTGCTTTCAATTTATTTTTGGTTTGGCGAAAAGTTTTACTTTGAGTTCAAATAACATACCTAATACCCTTAGGAGTAATTTTTAAAATATGTTTTTTTTTTTTTTAAATAAAAAAAAATAGATATTACATGGAGACTTGGCTGCCAGGAATATACTTCTGACAGAAGGATTTATTGCAAAAATTTGTGACTTTGGTTTTGCCAAGAGCATGTATCAAAACCAAGAATATCAATGTAGTAAAACAGTGAGTTGAATTTGAGCCCATCATTGTACGTTATTCCTCACCTTTTGTGATCAATACTCATAAGTATGCTACGTTACAGATTTTACCTGTTAAATGGATGGCAATCGAATCAATTGAAGATCGAGTATTTTCGACTCAATCTGATGTGTGGGCCTTCGGTGTTACAATGTGGGAAATTTTCTCGCTGGCAGCTTCGCCGTATCCTGGTAAGTTTATGAATTGTAATTTTCTTTTCGCCCAATTCTTTATGGCTGCTTATCTAGTAGGTACCTAATACATATCTAATCAATGCAGAAATACCATCGAATTATTTTTAAGAAGTTGATCTACCTATTTCATTCTCATTGTCGGCGTTTTATTTTAATTTGAATTCGTGTTTTTTTCCTTTTTGTAGGTGTGGAGAATGCAACAGACCTGTATGAAAAATTAGTATCCGGATATCGGATGGGACAGCCCAAATTTGCTACAAATAGAGTGTAATATGATTATAATCGACACATTTTTCCAATGATTTCACCTTCATTGATTTTTGTAGAAAATTTATTAATTTAACTTTTTAAAATGATAGATACTGTTTGATGAAAGATTGCTGGAATCATTGCCCTCAATTAAGACCATCGTTTGCTGAACTGTGTGAAAAAATTGTATGTATACTCGAAGATTCTGTACAATCTGTAAGTTTAATTCATACTTAATATTTTATATACTTGCCTACTGTTAGCGCATATATACCTACCTTATTGATAAAATTAATTGGTTTGTACTTGCGCTGCTCAAAGTCGTTATTCAACTACAAAATTTTCAATTGAATGTTTTTAGCCAAATATTGAAGAAAATAAAATGAGCAGTGAGGAGACCAAAACCGGTACTGATATAGATACGGATTCCTGAAAATTAATAATTTTATGGAGATGACTCAAATATTTATTCACAATCCGTGTAACAAAAAAACACCTGAGAAATGAGGATTCCTTTGGGGATTTTGGTTTTTTTATTCTTTTATTTTTACAAGTTCACTATGTATGTAAGTTCCTAAATAAACTTGTTTTATCATTTTTTTCTACTGATCAATGATTTCGCATTTCTAAAAAATATACCTATGAAATATTGATCGTTACAGTAATTTAATTTTTTAAGTCCAAGTACATGTCTCAATTATCGATTAACGGAGTGGTTGGTTCACATGTCCACTTTTGCTGAAAATTAGTTCAGATTTTTGGAAAGAAAGAACTCATTATCATATCCCCGTAACCCAATTTTTGAGATTAATGTCTCGATTTTCAGCAAAATTTGAATTTAATTTTTACAAAAAATGTTTTTTTTTATCAATTAGTTGCACTTACCTACCTACTATTTCCATTAGAAATTTTAAAATCCAAGTTTTTCTCAATTTTTTTTTAGCATATTTACAAGATTTTTATATGGTTAAAAAGTAATTATTTGGAAATGAAAAAGTTGTCAGTTTACATTTTTTACTACAAAATAGTTATTCAAAAATTAAGGTACCTAGACATACAATTGTTCAATATTCGATTACAGATGCAGAAAAAAGTAAATCCTCACATCGATTCAAATGTTAATTCCTAATTAATTACAAGTAACACTTCGACAGATTATATTCCTGAAAGGTTTCTTAAAAATTATCAAGTAAGAGTACCTGGGTATTATTTAAATTTCTTTAGAAATTATTCGGAAAATCATGAAAAATTGGAAAACTTATTCAAACGATTTACCTATTAAAAATCAATTTTATAAATTTTTAAAACATACCGATTTTGAGAATAAAATAAGTAGGTAGGTATAATAGATAATGGATTATAGTACTCGTTTTTTGAAAAATTTATTTCAACAGTTTTTTCAAACACTCAATATTTCAGAATTTTAGTCGTATTAAGAAAGTCCGAAAAGTTTTCAAAAATTCTATATAAAAATTTAAATTTTTGAAAAAAAATCCTTAAAATTTTTTGAAAAAGTAACTTGTTTTCAAAGAATTAATTCCATGAAATTTACAATAAATAGAATTTTATTGAGAGCGTACCTAATGTTGGAAATTTTTTTGTAATCATTTTGAAAATTTTCAGAAAACACACACGGTAATCGTACGTATACAATAGAAATAGGTAGGTACATACTACATACAAAAAATTGAAAATAACAATACCTAACAATAACGTAAAAACATGTAAAATGAAATTCCAGTGTTTTTTTTAACTCCCCAGTGAATTACTGTAAAGAAAAGAAAGATGTATTCGGTGCCGGTTGGGATCTCGTCTTCCTATTCATGAACTCTTCGGGAATCATTACTGGTTTTTTTCGTGAAGAAATCCTTTGAGTGGTTGGCACTCGGCGTCCCGCCTGCGCCTTCCCAATCACCTCATGCTCTCTCTGTGATGGTTTTGCCTGTGAAAAAAAAAGGTCATCCTCAGTGCACAAATTGAAATTAAAATAACACTTCACACTTACACTGCAACAGTATGGTCTTTTTGGGACGTAAAAATAATTTTAAATGTAAACATGTGTTAAATGTGTTTTAAACCCTTGTTTTTCATGGTTGTTTTTAAAAATGTTTTAAACAAAGGAAAAAAATGAATAAACGCAATCCTGTTTTTAAATACACAAACATGGGAAATGTGTTTACCATAGTTGAGAGTATACATAAATGTATTTATGCGTACCTTTTCCGGATGTCGGCGTTTTAAATGCGCGATTAGGGCCTTTCGATTTGGTTGAGGAACCTTGCAGTGAGGGCAGGTTTTCCAGTGGCTGGCACGGGAATGTCTAGCCTTGTGCGCACCAAAAAGTAGCTGCTGACCTGGCAGAAAGCTTCGGCTGCATTTACCGCAGATCAACGGCCGACGCTATCATGAAAAAAATCAAAGGCAAAGGTTCCTTTAAATGACAATATTTTCTGTTGACTTGGGCCAATATTGAGAAAATATTACAATAATAAAATGTCATGATAATAATGATGAAATCCGCCCAGGAAAACATCCTCCCACTTATGCAAAACAAATTGATGAAGCAATGAAGCATTTCGATAATAAAATGTTATGATAGGTAAAATCCGTCCAGAAAATCATCCTCTGAAGAACGAAAGTCATTATTTGGCTAACCTTCATATCATAGAAACGATAGTGAGAAACACTTCCTACCTCTCGGTTTTCATCTTCCTCTAAAAGCAGCTCTGATTCTTCTTCGACTGTTTTATTGACTAATACTTCTATTTCATTGACTGCAGCATCATGTGTTAACTTTTGCTCGTGTTCATGACGTCTTCTAAAAAAGAATAAAAAACAACGAGAAATTTTATAATCTGACAAAACACAAAAACAAAAATAATTGAAATATCTCACCGTAGTCTTTCCATTTCAGCAAATCGTCCAACTTCGCTATTTTTTTTACTATCGTAAGAATGGTTCTTCGAATGTGAAGAATAACTACCGCTTGCTGATCCATCGGAACTAGATAACGATGCAGAGTAGGATCTTTTCCTGAAAAATTAAATATTACTTCGAGAGAAATCCAAATTTCCTAACCGAATAGTACATTTGCTGAAACTTACCGCGATTTCGATTCATCTTTACCATGTTCTTTATAATTACTCCTTTTGTGAGATTTCGATCTTCCTTCACTTTTACTTCTGGAATGATCCATATTCATAGTATTAGATTTTTAAATTATAATCTATCACAATTTAAATCGATTAAGCGAAATTATTAGTTATTATAATAAACGAATGCTCAGTTGCAGCCCTTGCAGCATGGTTCCAGCACAAATTATCTAATCCTAATTCCTATCTAACAATCTATAGATAAAGAATCATCGACAAGGTCGATGTAAAGAATCTAACTTATTGATACCGCGAGGGCGCGAGCAGCGACCATGCCGGTCGCGTCCTCCCCATCTCATAGTGCTGCACAACTATTCGGATTATCCGAATAATTCGAATAATCGTAATCGTATTCGGATAGTATCCGATTAATCGATAGAACCAATTTTGGTTCTTCCCAGATCGTAGACAGAATGAAAAAACAAGTTTTTTCATTGTAATAATGTTTGTAATGTTACACAGTTGTTTTTTTTCCTACACAATAGCATTATGTATCGAAATAAAGCAAATGCACTGAATTATAAACATTAATACAATTAAAAAAATTGGTTTTTTTCATTTTGTCTATAATCTGGTGGGAGGCCGAAATAAAATGGACACCAGACCTTGTAAAAGTTGATTATGAAATTTACTGATAATTAATCGGTTAGAATCGATTAATCGGTTAAAAACGATTCCGATTATCCGATTATCCGATCATCCGATTTCCTCGACTAATCGGTAGTTGTGCAACACTGCCATCTCACACTCTTCCCGTCATTGGTCATAGTGTCATAGTTGTATTAGGCGGGATCTACACGTTGGAATATTGTGTTTGAGATAGCAAGATAGCATTTCCAAATTCTTTTCTTTATAAATTTTTTTCCTAATTATTGATTTTTTCACCACATCTAATCTATTTTAGAAAATTTAACGATATTTTTAGGAAGTAGAGTGATTTCAATCTACTCAACGTGTTTATTTATAGTTTTATACCCGATTTTCAACAGGTTTTAAAAACGTTAAATTTTTGGGTTTTCGTTTTTGTTTTTGTTTTTACAATTTCAGTTTTCGTTTTTGCTCTTTTCGTTTTTAATGAAATTATAACGTTTTCGTTTTTTAAAAACGTTTTTTTTCGTTTTTGAATTTTTTTTTGAAAGTAAGAATGAGAATACGTAGCTAGTAATGAAATATAACGATGAAAAATCGAAAAATTTATCAGAAGAGCAAGGACTGGGCAAAATGTTGTATTTTTAAAGGAATTTCTTCATAAATTGGAATAAAAAATGAACAGCCATTATCTCATCAAATCATTGACTCATTACTAACGAAAAATACAAAGACAGGTTCAGTTTTCATTTTTAGGTATATTTCGCATTTCTCTATGAAATCTTGGTTTGTTTAAGATTGAAAAATTCAACTTTCTTAAGATTTCGCCATTGTAAATTGACTTTTAACTGTTTTTCACTTGATTTTTGAGAGTTGGAGTCTAGAAATCTTGAGCTTTTTGTGCCCTAAATATTTAATTTAAAAAATTGATACCCCGTCATCCCACCACAGGTCTGTATAGATTCGAAAATCAATTTATATCACCTTGTCACTACCAAAATGTCGAAAAAAAATTAAAAACGAAAGAAATCGTTTTTTTTTTTGTTTAACGTTATTTGTAAAATTTTGTTTTCGTTTTTTTCGTTTTTGTAAACTGTTGAAAAAATAACGTTTTTTTCTGTTTTCTGTTTTCGTTTTCATAACGTTTTTGAAACCCTGATTTTTCTAATCCGCAAAACCTTTCGACCTCAAAATGCGCTTTTTCTGGGGAAAATTTGTAAAAAAAATCGAAAATTTCTCTCAAATTTGAATTCAAATCGAGTCAAAGTTTTTTTTAAACATACCTATATTTTGAAGCTGAAAGCATGCTCGATCCAAAAAAAATTGTACATCAACTAGAATAGGAAAACTTTATGTCAATCTTTCTTTTCCACGAGATGTATTAAAAAATTTTTTTACTCAATTTGATCAACATTGAGGAGAATTTTTCGATTTTCTTGCTCATTTTTCCCACAAAAACCCCAGTTTGGAGCCGAAGGGTCGTGCGGATCTGAAATATTTTAGCTTTAGCACTTTCGGAAAGAGTGTGAAATTTGGCATCAGATGCATGTAAAACATAACTGTAAGTAGGTTGTCGATTTAGATTTTGAATGAAAAATTAATTCATGTATAATTCTATGAAAACGTGGCTTGATTGAAAAAAGTGATTTTTTGACAAGAATTTCTACCGCTCAACACTTTAAACGTAATTATTGAGCCAACCGCTGGTGGGATCGAGATGGCAATTGCATCATTGAATCAGGCGTGATCTCAGCTTCAATATCGCACACCCAGTGCAATAATAACACCACATCTCAAACAAAATTGACCCTCATATTTTTTTCTGAAACATGCTTATCTTTGATTAGTTTTCAATTTAAACCAAAAATAAAAAAGTTGATTTATTTTGAGATGTGATGTTATTGCACTGGAGGTGCGATATGGAGTGTCAAAAAAAATTTCACACAATTTTTCTCAAAATTGCAGGGAATTTTTCGAAGATCAGTAATATTGTTCATTTTCAATTCAATTTTTTGCAAATAGGAACCTATTAATATTCAGAAGTCGATCGCGAATGAAAATTTGCAAATTGCAGTTTTCAAAAGACAGCTGCTGTTTGGCGAATTTTTTTGCCTTGATTCAATATTGCCTTCTCTCTTCATAATAAATCAACGTTAATAAAATTTCCTTCCAAGTTATTTTTTCCTCGATTTATCTCGTTAAAGGTTTTACTCGCTTAACTACTAATTAGTAGTAAATTATAGACATAGGCTTCTATTATGAATAATAATGACCGAACTGTTGTTTGATGGTTGCATTAGGAAGCATTAGTATTTCTTATCAGGCAATCCTAAAGATAACTACCTAGCAAATCAATACAACAAAACACGTGAGAAAAAAAAAACTAATCCTAACCTTAGTTTCAGTTCATTTGACCATATGTGGCATATACTATGAGAATACTCGATAAAAATTGATTATCGTTTTAAGCATGTGCTTTACTTAAAACTAGTAAATATTTTCTGTTAGACGAATGCCCGCATCGCTACAGCTGTGTTTTTAAACTTGTGATAGGTATAGGCACTTAGTTAACTCGCGCCTAGTCTAAATAATTTGGAATGTATTCAAGAGCAACAGATATTTTTTCAAATTTCGAAGTTGAATGAACATCCAGTATGAAAAATAAGCCATACTTACGTGAAATTATTGTTTTATTTACCATTTCGCTCCATGTCCACCTGAGTTTTGGTAAGTTATTCAATTGTTACCTATTATTACATTTTTATGACGTAGGTCTTTATTTATTTTAGATATTGTTTTCGTTCAGTGTTGTGCAATAAAATCTGTTCATCTAGTATACCTACTTATTTCTCCCTTTATGATTATCGTGTCATTCTACATATTTCGATTCGGATAATTTTTTTTGGTTCGTAAGAGAATAGGGAAAGAGTTTTTTTTCACTTTTATGATTGCCGTTAAAAGTACTTAGGTATTCAACTTTGGAGTCATATTTCATCACCGATAGTACCATTTAGAATTGATCTAATTGTGCCGTTGGAAAGCGCATTCAAACTGAATTCAAAAGTACCTACCTATTTATCTTCAAAAGTACCTACCTATTTATCTAAGTTCAAAGTTCAATTCGATCATAAAAAAAAACTTGTAATCGGCATCTACAATGACTGTGGCATATCGTTTGTTGTTTTTTTAATCGCTGAGTTCGAATATCAACTTAATTGTTGGATTTGACTCTCCTAATATCCTAGACTGGAGTATGTTTCAAAAAAAATTAAAAATTCATTAAAATTATTGATTTGATTTCAAATCTGACTGACCAATTAACCGGGTAGACTTGAAAGGACGATTTTTATTGAAACCCCCAGAGTTCTACTTTCTTCATTTTCTCAGATAGGTATACCCGCTTAATCCATGGAATAATTTTTTTTTAAAGTTATGAAACAATTTGTTTGAAAAAAAAAAACAACAAAAAAAAGTGATGTCTAGCCTAAATAGTCACTAAGTAGATGAGTCAAATTGATGTGAATCATTTTTGATTTTTTGTAAAATTTCGCAGTGCCTTGAATTTTTGTTCAATTTCGAAAAATATTTCGAAATCAATTTCGAATCCCATACCTCACTTCCTTAGTCTTTCAAAATCGTGACTTTTTCGTTCCGCTTTATTACAGAACATTTTTTTAATACCTACGAACTCAACGAGACCTTTTTTTAAAAAATTGGCAAGTAATTACGAGGGAGATTACGTTAATTTCTCCGAAACCTCCACAACAGACATGCCATCCAATATTTTGAATTTTTTGTGATTTTGGGGTCCATTTCGGGCCCCTATGGAATGAATTTAAGGAATCGAATCCAAAAATCAAGATGTTATTCAATTTCAGCGTTTTAAAGAACACAACTGAAAAATTTTATTTCGACAAAAGAATTGGTTACGTATTTTCTGATTTTACAAAAAATACTAACTACGTTGGGTGCTGAAAATAGGTGCCTAGCCTGCCTCTAGTCCTATACTAACTTACTAACTTAAAAGTCCAATGTGTTTGTAGGAACACGAATATACCCCGATGTTTTCGAGTTAATTACCAAAAAGGGAAGTAAATTGACGTTGAATTGCACCAGTGATGAACCCGTTCAATGGTCTTTTCCAAAAGAGGTGAATCATTTGTTGTACCTAATCTTTTCTTTTTCAATTCTTATAAGTGAATTGATTAAACTCTAGATTACTTAATTTTATTATTTTCTTCGTTCATTTTTTTTGTAGTTTATTAAATTTATTAGGTATAATAAAATTTATAAACTTTTTTTTTAATTCTATATTTTTTACTCGTAGAGCATGAGTTATACCAAAAAGGTTGAAAATGGAAAAGTTGAAAATGGAACTAAGCACGACATTTATTACAGTAATCTTACCATCTTTCCGACCCTATATTTTGACACCGGGTATTTCATTTGTCGATCCGAAAATAATGCCAGTAATGCGGCTCAGATTTACGTCTATTGTTCAGGTAAGTGTCTAAATTTAGATTCATTTTTTTGAAATAGTTTTCCAATTCTTCGCTAATCGTTTATTTATCAATTTGTGCTTTTCCAGATAAAAATCATGCATTGGCAGCAAGCTCTAACGTGGTTGATGCTGCAATGTATGATAGAGCTGAAATACCTTGCAGACCCATTTCACCCAATATCAGTGTAATCTTAACTCGATCTACAGTAAATGTGGTATGCATTTTACTCTCTTAATTTGAATCAGTCAAGAACTGAAAATTGACTGATTGAATCGACAGAATTGGGTCACTGATTGGCAGTGTGATTCCACTGTTAATCACTGAAATTAGACTGCCAATCAGTGAAAAATTACTCTCTCATTTCGAATCAGTAAAAAATCACTGATGAACAGTCAAAATTGCTGCAAGGAAAAAATCAGTGAAATTCACTAATTTTAAGCGATTTTTCACTAATTATACAAAGAATTTCACAGATTTTGCAGTGAATTTCATAAATATTACTGAGTTTTCAGTGAATTTTCACTGATTTCCAGTGCTTTTCTTTCACTGACTCGCTTTAGTGAAAAACTTTTCACTGATTTATTATTGTGCTGTAATTCTGACTGTCTTTCAGTGATTTTTGATAGATTTCACTGATTCTGAAATGAGAGAGAACTGATTTAAAAATGAAAATTCACAAATTGAATCGGTAAATTTTTCACTGATTTCTACAGTGACTCAATTTTGTATATTTCATCTGTCAATTTTGACTGATTCAAGTTAAGAAAGATGGTAAACAATTTGCTTATCAGTTAAGTACGCGAAAATTATTCGAATTTTTATAGGTATCATGACTTGATACACAAACTTTTTTTTTCAAGGAACCTATTGAAAAATATGATCCAAAAATTGGATTCATCATTTCTACCCATTCAATTATTGGTTCTGCTACGTTTCATTGCTACGCTCCAGAATATAGAAAAGGATCTATGATTACAGTGAGAGTACATCGTAAGTTAGCCTTTATAGTGCATATTTGATTGTGAAATATACCTACCTATACCTAGACCTACGTACCTACGTAAATAATATCTGAAATACCTACCAATGATTTTCTCACAGCTCCCCACAATGGCTCTTCATCCAATCCTCACATAGAAGCTTTCAATTCGAATTTTAAGTATCCAATATTTGAAAACCAAAATGCCACGATAAATTGTTCGGTAATTACTTCTATCTATACGGAAATAAAGTCTCTGGAGTGGCAATTTCCTAAAAATGTCGAAAAGGTGGAGAAATTTTTACGAATATGAAATAGGTGCGTATTTTTTTATCATTTCTATAATATATTTTCAATTGCAGAAAATAATTATCGGAGACATTACTAATGTAAAGCACGATGCACGTAAATTCATTGCATTTTTTCAAAGTCTCAGCATTAACAACGTAACCGAAGAAGATCAAGGAAATTATAGTTGTAAAGTTGTTGATGGAGATTCTAGAACAAAAGTGTCCACTTATTCTTTACAGATTGCAAGTCAGTGCCTAGATTATGTAGATAAAATCCAACAGACATCCGAAAAATTTCGATATTCATTGAGTACCTACATTAAATACTAAAAATGATCTAATTTCAGACTGGAATTCTACTTTCTTAAATGTTGTCCCAGAAAAATCTGATACGGTGACTGTAAGAGCTGGACCATATTCTAGTGTTGAATTGGTCGGTACTATAGAAGCTTTTCCAAACCGTACTACGAGAACTTGGTAAATAGAACATAGATATTGTTCAAAGTAATATCGTAATATGTTTTTGATAATTCATTTTTTTTTCTCTTCAATAATTTTTTTCGGAGTCGTCGGCCCCAAAAGAGCAGAGGTAAGAGCTCTAAAATAACCGCATGATTTTGAAAAATTCATTAAAAAAAATTTCGAGTATATCTAACTATTTAGAATTTATTTTCTATCAAAAATATTTTTATTGAAACCTAGTTAGGTAACCGATCCCGAAAAATTCACATTGATCAAAGGTCCTTTCCCTTTTTTGAATTATTTTATGAACTTTTTTTAAGTCTTCAAATCCGGTTTAAAATTTTTCACGTCATTCTTGTCCTAGCGGTGAAAGGGTCGCACAATTATAAAATTTCTTGAAATTTTTACTCAAATTTTTCTCGATCAGAAAAACATTGATTTTGAGTAAAGTGCATATAAAATTTTTTATGCCAAAATTTTTTCAAAAAAAAAGTTTCGTGGATTTTGGAAGGATTTTTCAAAATACATACAAAAATATCATAAACAGACATACCTACATTTGAAAAGAACGTTTTAAAAGCAAAAGATAGTTATTTGCCGAAAATTTTACAAACCATTTCCGACTGTTAATTGAGGGATTTTCTCATTTCTCTATAGGTAGGTTTAGGTATGTTTGAGATTATACAGGGTGTTGAATATATGTATAATTACTTTTTTGATATAACCGGGTTCCACTAAAAAAAAACTTGAGACGAACATGTTGCCTATTTTAAAAATTGAAGGGGCAAATGCTGCTCCTAAAAAAATCACGTAAAATTTTTTACAACCTTGGGAATGGATAGAACTTTGAAAACTGAATAAATTTTCATTTTATGACTTTTTGCCTATCTTTAGAATTGATCGAAGGGCTACAAAAAAAATTGTTCAAAAAAATTCTCAAAAAATGAACTGATCAAGGGAATGGATGGTACGTTTAAAACAGAAGAAATTTTGTTCTGCGTACTTTTTGCCTAACATCAAAAATAAAGGAGCCGAGAGTCATTGAAAATTGAGAAAATTTGAAAATTTTTTGAAGCCCATTTATTTTCGATGTTAAGCAAAAAGTCTACAGAACAAAATTTCTTCAGTTTTTAGCGTACTATCCATTCCCTTGATCAGTCATTCTTTGAGAATTTTTTAAACAATTTTTTTTTGTAGCCCTTCAATTTTGAAAATAGGCAAAAAGTCATAAAGTGAAAATTTGTTCTGTTTTCGAAGCACCTACTATCCATTCCCATGGTAGAAAAATTTTATTGGCGTGATTTTTCTAGAAGTAGCATTTGTCCCTTCAATTTTCAAAATAGGCAACATGTAAATCTCAAGTTTTTTTTTAGTGGTGCCAGGTTACTTACAAAAAAAATGGATTCCTTTATACATGGTGTTCCATGAATCGTCTGCCAAACATACTTTTTCGGATATAACCGGGTACCACTGAAAAAAACTTAGGATGAACATGTTGCCTATTTTGAAAATTAAGGCAGCAAATGCTGCTTCTAAAAAAATCACGTAAAAAATTTTTTTCATCCATGAGAATGGATAGTACTTTGAAAACTAAAAAATTTCACTTTATGACTTTTTGCCTATCTTTAAAATTGAAGGGGCTACAAAAAAAATTGTTTAAAAAAATTCTCAAAGAATGACTGATAAAGAGAATGGATAGTACGCTAAAAACTGAAGAAATTTTGTTCTGTGTACCTACTTTTTGCTCAACATCGAAAATAAAGGGGCTAAGGGTCACTCAAAATAAATGGGCTTCAAAAAATTTTCAAATTTTCTCAATTTTCAATGACTCTCGGCTCCTTTATTTTTGATGTTAGGCAAAAAGTACACAGAACAAAATTTCTTCTGTTTTAAACGTAAGTACCATCCATTCCTTTGATCAGTTCATTTTTTGAGAATTTTTTTGAACAATTTTTTTCGTAGCCCCTTCAATTTTAAAGATAGGCAAAAAGTCATAAAATTAAAAATTTGTTCAGTTCTCAAATTACTATCAACTTCCACAGTTGAAAAAAAAATTTTACGGATTTTTTTAGAAGCAGCATTTGCCCCTTCAATTTTCAAAATATGCTACTTGTTCATCCCAAGTTTTTTTTAGTGGTACCCGGTATATCCAAAAAATATACGTTTGGCAGACGATTCGTGGAACACCCTGTATTTTGTTTTATTTATCCAAATACCTTCCGTATTTACGGTATTTACTTACTTGAAATTGAAATTCTTTTTTCTCGTGTACAGGTACGATTCTAAAGGAAGAAAAATAAACGATTGGGTTGGAGATAATAAGCATGATGTAATCAACGAAAAACATAAAACCAAACTTAGAATCAATAGCGTAGAATTGAAAGATTTAGGAATATACAACCTGAAAGTTAATAATTCGTTGAGAACGATAACTTTGAAATTTACTGTGATCGTCGAAAGTGAGATAGATATTATTGCATGGTTGAATAAACTTTTTCATATTCTAAAATACCCAGTAAAAATGTTTGAATTTCAGATAAACCCCTCATATCCAAATGCATGGAGAATATGTCGAGATTCTTGAATCCGAACGTTACCTATACTTTTGAATGCCTTATCCACGGATATCCTCTTCCCCAAATTAGGTGGTCAGTCATAAATTGTAATGACTATCCCACGTGTGCTAACAATAATGTTCAATACCTACCGGTGAGATGAAATTACATATTAATAAGTATATTTTATGCGACACAATTCAAAATTCCATAGCTGACGTTTATTTTCTTTATAGATTTCCCAACACAAAGAAGAACGTGCAGAAGTGTTCTCAGTCAGATCTATGCTTTATATTGAACTTAATCAAAGCATGAGAATACAGATCGAAGCGAATAATTCTGTAGGATCAGCTTCTTCAGCGTCGTTATTTTTACTTACCGGTAATTAATTTGCCTGCCAGTTGATAATTTAATAATTTAAAGTATTTTTTAAATTGAGAACCAAGATAAAAAACGAAAACATCCTTGTATTGATGATTAGATTATGGAACTGACGTTGTACTTCGAGAAAACTATACGAAACCGATTACCATTGGAGACGATATCGAGCTCACATGCGCCGCATCGAAATATGCATATGCTGATAATTTTACGTGGTTTTTTGAAAAAAATAAAATCGTTCCATCTCAAGGTAAAGTTGTATTTTTATTCAAGTACCTATCACTAACGTAGGTAATCATAAATTTATGCAGGTACCTACTTTATTTACTTACTTATCTATATGAAGGGTACAGGAAAAAAAAACCAGTCAATTACAAATTAGAAAAGGGGCCTAGGCGTAAATTTTCTAATAATTTTTGTAATTGGCTGCTTTTTCCCCGGTACCCTTCATATATTATTATATAAGGCGGATAAAAAAAAACACGTAACCTAGATTTTGACGAAAATTGGTGAAATAGTTTACTTTGAGTGGAAAACCTTCCCCTAAAATTTTCGCACCAACACTACTAGGTACACCTGAAAAAAAATCAATTGAAATAACAACTTGAATTTTGGGAAAATTGGATAAATTAAAATTCAGTTGGTAGCACTGTCATGAAAATTTTTTGAAAATTTTTATTAAAAATTATTCTGAATGACCGAAAAAAAATTTTTGACTCAATTTTGTGGTACTCACTAACCCACATGAGCTATTTTAATTCCGTAAAAATAAAAAATTCGTTAAATTCACGATTTGCTGCTTACTATCTAATTAGTAGGTACCTACGTAATAGAAGTTTTTTTTTTACAGGTACTCAAACGAAAAATTATGCTACCAATTTTTCATACGTGTCTACCCTGTCAATCAAAGATATACAGAAAAATCACAGTGGAATGTATTTCTGTAGAACCGCTTTCAATGATTCATCGGAAAGCGACGACATTTTCGAGCAGTTCGTCTCCGAATACAATAAGCAATTTTTAACTGTTGAAGGTTGATATTTTTTATTTTTGAATACCTACTCACAACTTTTATGATTATTGACTGATTCGATAAACTACACTTTTTGCTTCATTTATTTCCATTAATTAATCCAGATTTATGTAATTTTAGATATAAATAGACCATTTATTGTCCGCTCTAATATGAACGGCGGAGCTTTACATGTCGTTCCTGGAACATTAATAAACTTTATGATTCAAGTTGATGGACTTCCACCACCTGTAGTGGTTTGGTATAAGGTAGGAACCGCGATTTCTTCTATTCGTATTTTGCATAGGTTACTGCACGAGATCATAAGTTCATATAAAAGAAAAAAATATCAAAGAGAATGGAGAGAATACCTACGTCTTGAGATATATGTAGGTAGGTGTTTTATGATTCGTCTGTCAAACTTATTTTTTTGAATATAACCAGGTACCACTGAAATAAAACCTTGAGATGAACATTTTATGTCTATCTTGAAAATTGAAGGGGCAAATGCCGCTTCTAAAAAAATCACTTTCAAAAAATCTTAACCAAAGGAATGGATAGCACTTTGAAAACTGAAGAAATTTTGTCTTGTAGACTTTTTGCCTAACATCAAAAATGAAGGGCGAAGGGTCATTCAAAATAGAAAAAATTCTCGATGCTCACTTATTTTGAGTAATCCTTAGCCCCTTCATTTTCGATGTTAGGCAAAATTCTTCGGATTTTTTTAATTTTTCAAATATTATCCATTCCCTTGATTGGTTAATTTTTAAAAAAAATGACGGTTTTTTGTAGCTCCTTCAATTTTAAACTTGGGCAAAAAATCACAGAGTGAAAATTTGTTCAATTTTCAAAGTGCTATTCCCATGGTTGAAAAAAAATTTTAACGTAATTTTTTTAGAAGCAGCATTTGTTCCTTCAATTTTAAAGATCGGCAACATGTTTATCTCAACGTTTTTTTTAGTGGTATCCCGGATATATCCAAAAAAATAAGTTTGGGAGACAATTCATGGACCACCTTTTATGTTACCTACTCTTGAGTCACTTCAAATTAATGGTTCATTTATTTATCGCTGGAACCGTCAATTTTCCATTTTTAAAAAAACGTCTTAATGATCAACACGGTTTATTTTCAGGATGGTAAACCTTTATCTTTCAATAATCATATTACCTTGAATACCTTGGATAACGGATATTTAAGCTTGTCCATTGTAAATGCATCGCGAGAGGATAAAGGAGTATACTCATTTCTTGCTACCAATAAAGGTGGTAATGTTGCAGATAAGTTGCAACTGATTATTAAAGGTAAAATGTATTTTACAATAATTATACTGGACGTTCTGTTTAAGGACTCCGATATTATTCCAGAAAATTCAGTAATATGTATATGTTCCTCGGGATCAATATCGACGGAGCTATAAAGCTTCAAATGCTTCCTTTTTCTCGATTTTTAAAAAAATTTACAAAAAAAAGTTGGCATAGTCAACTTTTTCAGATCAGCAATCTTTTTGATATTGAACTTGGGCAATTAATGCCATTGGCTCGTCTTCCATGATATGAAATTTTCTTCAAATTCTATCCCGTGACAAATTTACCCACAGTCAAATTTGACAGCATTATGAATATTTAAATTTTTTTAGTGGTGTAGCTCTTCAAATTTGAAGATAGAAAATTCTGGTAAGGCATAAATTATTGGGATTTTTTCTCAGAGGTTTTTACTGTTTGTTTAAGGTGTTATTTTAGTCAATTGAGGCGAAATTTGATGGGTAGTAAAACGTATGTAGGTACCTATCCTTTCAAATTTTCTTCCAAAAGTGACCTTGAAACCGATTTTATAAAATTTAAGAGCCTTTGAAAAATTTTAACCACTAATAAAATTATAATAAGTCAAAAAAATGGCATATGTGCTTGATCATGTTCTGCTGTTATTTAAATGTTTTAAATTTTTTGGAGTACTGGTATGGAATATATGTAAAAACTATTTTTTATTGTTAAATTTTTTCGATCAGCCATGGAAACATTTTGATTTTTTACAATCATAATTGACATTTTTGCAAGTGTTTGAAGTTTAAAAAAGCCCTCCCAAAGATTATAATTGAAATCCAAATATCCTGTTTCAGGTGAGAATGAGCAGATTTCCGTAGATTCTGGTTCTATAGTGGAAAAAGTGTATTTTAATTATATTTTCGGATTTTCAATATTCTTCTTCCTTTCGTTGGCATACTTTGTGCTTTGGTTAATAAGAAGGTTAAATAAAGAAAAGAAGGTACCTATCCATCCGCATTGTTTTCTATTGAAAACAAGAATTAAAGATTTTAATCTTAATTGCTCCATAATTCGTTGCAGAAATTACAGAAAAAATTGGAAGAATATGGATTAGAACAATTTAAAGGGAGTGCAATTCCCAGCTTAGATCCAAACCTAGATATTACAGAACAAACTTCCTTGATACCCTACAACGAAAAATACGAATTTCCTCGGGAAAATTTGGAATTGGGTATGTTGAAAATTTCATTTAAACCGAAAACACTTAACCTAAGAATGCAATGATGTTCTATGTATAATGAATTGATTTTCTTCTATCAATTTTTTAGGTGATGTACTTGGTTTTGGAGTATTTGGTATTGTTAGAAAAGCAGAAGCGGTTGGTATAATTGAAAAAAACGTTCGAACGACTGTTGCTGTGAAAGTAGCGAAAAACCAACATGAATCTTTATTTGTAAAAGCTCTCGCCTCTGAATTGAAGATTATGATTTATTTGGGACAACATCTTAATGTTGTGAATTTATTGGGAGCTTGTACCAAAGATTTGATAAAAGGTTGGTTCAGGTTCAGCCAAATAACGTAAGCTTCCTTACACCCTCTAAAGTTTTAAAAAAAATATATTTGAAATATAATATAATTTTAGGAGAATTGGCTGTCATTGTGGAATATTGCAAATATGGAAATCTACGCAATTTTCTCTTAAATCAAAGAAATAATTTTGTCAGTCAGATAAGGGGAAATGATGAAATAGATTTCTCAATTACCACGCCTATTAAGTAAGAGGATCGGTTATTCGTCTCTGAATAAGACCCATTTATCTGAGCACTTCATTACAATACCTACCTATCTGCTATATTTCCAGTTATGAGAACATACCATTTCATGGAGAAAATGGAACCTCAAGTAAAAATGTTGTGATCGAAGAAAAACCAAGTGGTAATTATTTTAAAATTTTTGTTGTTTTTTTTTGTTGAAATTAAATACATATTAGGTCTATGGAATAGTAAAATTATGATTTTTTTCACATTTGTTCAATTTTACATTGTTAACAGAAAGTGACGGATGTCTAGAATGCGACCAATGCGACCATAAATTACGCGAACCCGAAAATCGTTCGAATTATTTGGCTGACTACGGCAATGTTGCTATAAGACCGATTTACACTTCTGATTTAATTTGTTGGTCGTTTCAGACAGCTCTTGGAATGGATTACCTGGCAAGTCGTAAAGTAGGTACATAGTTGTTTTATTTTAAATTTTTTTAAAAAAATGGATAAATGGAAAAGTTTGAATAAGCTAAAACCTTGTTATCTATACCTACTTTTAGAATAGGTGACTTATGTTTTTAACTGTACGGATCTAAATGGGAACATACTATTTCTCTATTCTCGGTATTTTACTCAACTTACAAGGAAGGTATCCCAACTCAATTTAAATTTTATGCCGAAACAAAAATCAATGGAAAGTACATCATTAAAGAACTCCATATCCAAAATGTGGGGGGGGGGGCGTTCCTTTCTCAAATTTTGGCATTTTTGAAACTTTCAAGATTACCTCATCGCCCAGAAAAATATGAAAATTTGATGTAGGCAATCAAAGAAAAAAATCGTAATTTGGTAGGTATTTACTTTATTCTCGACCTCTCGAATCAATTGAAAAAGGTTTCCACACGTTTTGAAACCTCCAAACATTTTTGAAATTTTGCAGCACTGGAGAAAAGACCATAAAAGTGGTCTAAATGAGCTTTAGCACCTATAATCGCGAATTACTCTTATTGGTGACCTATTTGATCGAAAGCACAATTTTCTGAAATTCGTAACTTTGAGTTCAAACATTATTTGGCAGAAAATTATTTTGGAAAAAATTTAATAATATAGATTCTAACTCGATGTTACGAATTTCGAAAAAATTTGGCCTTAATCGATGAAATAGGTCACCAATCGAAGTTCATGCGAACCATTTTTTATGGTCTTTTTTTCAGTGCTGGAAGATTCCAAAAAATTTTGTAGGCTCCAAAAGTCTTGAAACCTCATCCAATTTATTCGGGAATTCAAAGATAAGAGTCAGAGGCGTGACGAAGCAATATTTCTGGGGGGGTGAAGCTCAAATTTTCCCAACTATTTTCCGAGAAATTCCCAACTATTTTTCCTACTTCCCAAAAAAAATTCCCAACTAGGTAATTTTTATCGTGGCTGCCCAGGTGTTGTGAAAAAAAAACAAATAAACACACTTGACAAAATTTCAAATTTCAACTTGAATGCAGCCTTGAGAGGCAGTGATATGGACAGAGACGAAACTTAGGCAAAAGTCTGAAGTGGTGAAAATAAAAGATTTGCTAGTTACATTTTCAAAAAAAGGGAACTTTTCATAAATTGCACGCAAGCCATTGCAATTTTTACCTTGTTTCAGTAAATAAAAAAATCTAGGTTAGACTAGGTAACATATGTATTGATAATTATTTTGTTAAGATTTATACAGATTTAATAATGTGTTGAGCCCGAGCGAAGCGAGGGCAAATTTTTTTAGCGAAAATAGACTTTCAAAAATTGAAAATTCAACACACTTCTCTCATTGAGATTTTCCAAAATGTGACCAATACTTTCGAATTCTTCTCTATTCCTGCTTTCTATTTTCAACATCGTGGTCACTGACATCACAACAAATAGAAAAACAATTTGCAAGATATGGAACGTAATATTTAACCCGAGCGAAGCGAGGGCAATTATTTTTTTTGAAAAATGTATGATAAAATAAGCAAAAGAACCACTATTCTGAATTCCTTCTTAAAGATTTTTGAAAAGCGTGTCTTGAAAAAAAACAAAGGGGTTCAATAGTGATCATTTGGCGAAAAAGGGTGGCTTTAGTGACTAAGCGTGAAAATAGGGGACAGCCATTTAAAAGCTGATTTCTGTCTGAGGCCTGTAAAACCAATAATAAATGAGAAGGAAATTTTTTTCCCCCTTCAAAAAGTATTCAATATTGTCTGATAGTGATTTTTAAAACAAAAATAATTATTTTTTCAATAGATTATTCTTTGAAAAATTTCTATTACTTCCATATAAAAAATTTGTGATTTTAAATGTTTTTTTAAACGAAATTTTAGCTATTTTACACAATTTGCAATCAACTTTTTCGATATTCTCAAGTTTTTTCAACGTTCCCAAGTACAACTTTTCAAAAACTTGGGAATTTTAACTTTTTTGAATCTAAACTTGAGAGAATTGGAATAAGTTGGGAAAAAGTTGGGAATCCCAACTTCACACAATTTTCCAAGTCCAAATTAGGGATTGTGATATTCTCAATTTTTTCAGCTTTCCCAAATCCAAACTTCAAAAAAGTTGGGAAAATTTGGAAAAAAGTTGAAAATCTCAATTGTACCCAGTTTTCCTAAAATTTGATTTGGGATTGTGATTTTCTTAAATTTTTTCGACTTTCCAAAATTCAAACTGCGGAAAAGTTGGGACAAGTCCCAACTTTTCCCAATTTTCCCACTTTTTCCTGATTTTCCCAACTTTTCTCAACTTTGGAATCGTCTGGGGGGGTGACGCACCCCCCCACACCCCCCCGTTAGTCACGCCTCTGATAAGAGTTCTGCTTTTTTCGTTGATTAGGTTATCAAATTTTCATGTTTTTCAGGGCAATAAATTCGCCAAAATTCGAGAAAGGAATTTTAGCTCGAAATTTTGGATACCTATGAAGTTCTTTAATGATGTACTTTCCATTTATTTTTGTTTTGGCAAAAAGTTTTATTTTGAGTTCAAATAACATTACTTCCTTGAAAATAATTTTTAAAATAAATGTTTTTTTTTATAGATACTGCATGGAGACTTGGCCGCCAGGAATATACTTCTGGCAGAAGGATTTGTTGCGAAAATTTGTGACTTTGGTTTTGCCAAGAGCATGTATCAAAACCAAGAATATCAATGTAGTAAAACAGTGAGTTGAACTTGAGCCTATCATTGTACGTAGGTAGTTATTTCTCATCTTTATGTGATCAATACACAAATGCTATTTTACAGATTTTACCTGTTAAATGGATGGCAATCGAATCAATTGAAGATAGAGTATTTTCGACTCAATCTGATGTGTGGGCCTTCGGTGTTACAATGTGGGAAATTTTCTCGTTGGCGGCTTCGCCGTATCCTGGTAAGTTTATGAATTATAATTTTCTTTTCGCCCAATTCTTTTTGGCTGCTTATCTAGTAGGTACCTAATACCTATCTAATCAACGCAGAAATACCATCGAATTATTTTCAAGAAGTTGATCTACCTATCTCATTCTCATTGTCGGCGTTTTATTTTAATTTGAATTCGTGTGTTTTTTTCCTTTTTGTACCTAGGTGTGGAGAATGCAACAGACCTGTATGAAAAATTAGTATCCGGATATCGGATGGGACAGCCCAAATTTGCTACAAGTAAAATGTAATATGATTATAATCGACACATTTTTTTAAATGATTTTACCTTCGTCAATTTTTGTAGAAAATTTATTAACATTACTTTTCAAAATGATAGATACTGTTTGATGAAAGATTGCTGGAATCATTGCCCTCAGTTAAGACCATCGTTTACAGAACTGTGTGAAAAAATTGTATGTATAGTCCAAGATTCTGTACAATCTGTAAGTTTAATTCATACTTAATAGTTTATATACTGTTAGCGCATATATACCTTAATGATAAAATTAATTGGTTTGTACTTGTGCTGCTCAAAATCATTATTCAACTACAAAATTTTCAATTGAATGTTTTCAGCCAAACACTGAAGAAAATGAAAAATGAGCGGTGGGAGTGACCAAAACCGATACTGATTCAGATACAGACTCCTGAAAATTAATAATTTTATTTAGATCAGATATATATTCCACAAAGTGATTCACAATCCGTGTAGGTAACAATGAAATACCTAAGAAATGAGAATTCCTCTGCGGATTTTTTTTTTTTATTCTTTTATTTTTATAAGTTCACTATGTATGTATAGGTTCCTTGTTATACTTGTTTTCTTATTTTTTCTATTGATCAATGGATCTCCCATTCCTAAAAAATATACCAATGAAATATTGATCGTTACATTTCCTTTTTGTAAAATTTCAGCTTCACTTTAAAACCTTTACGATAAAATATTTTTTCATCATTGAAAAACTTTAAGGGGCCAAAAATGTATACAAAAATTCAAATTTTTCGCGACAGTTTGAAAACTGAACAAATTTCCAATTTTAATGACTTTTTGCCTATTTTTAAAATGAAAGGGATTAGAAAAAAATTGTTCAAAAGAAATTAAAAAAAAAACTAATCAAGGGAATGGATAATACCATATTACGTTGAAAACTGAGAAAATTTTATTCTGAAGACTCCTTACCTAACATTCAAAATGAAGGAGCTAGAGGGTTACTCAAAATGAATGAGCTTCAAAAAATTTTCAAATTTTCTCAATTTTGAATGATCCGTAGCCCCTTCATTTTTTATATTAGGCAAAAAGTCTTCAGTGAAAAATTTTCTCCGTTTTCAATGTACTAAGTATCCAGTCCCTTGATTTAGCTTATTTTTTAGATTTTTTTAGAACTTTTTTTTGTAGCCCCTTCAATTTTAAAGGTAGGCAAAAAGTCAAAAAGTGAAAATTCTTTCAGTTTTTAAAGAAGGTACTATCCATTCCCATGCTTGAAAAAAATTTTAACGTGGTTTTTTTTAGAAGCAGTATCTGCCCCTTTAATTTCCAAGATCGGCAACATGTTCATCTCAAGTTTTTTTTAATAGTAGAAAGCAATTCCAAAAAAAGACGTATGGCAGCTGTGTAGGAGCGAAACCGAAAAACCCCAACAACAAAATCCTTGTGTATAGCCTTCACTCAATGTATATCCAAAAGTGTTTCAAAAATGATGTTTTGGCAAGAAAGACAGCTGCATTATCATACGTAGGTAGGTAGCTAGGTACCTATGTAAGTCCAAGTATATGTGTTGAATTTTCACGAAAATTGGTGAGATAGGCAGTTTACTTTAACCAGGGAACCTCTCAGGAAATTTTCGAGCTTCCAGCCCAAAGAGAGTGGAGCTCGAGGGCCTGAAGTGCGGTCATTTTCGAAAAAAATTCCAAATGTCGACCTCCACAACCCACATTTAACTATTTTCAGCCATTTTGAAGTTTCCAGCACAATTTTGATTTCCTCCTGTATTTTTGAATTTCTCCCAAAAGTACCTACACAAATTGACTTAGGCAGCTAAAAATCGAGTTCTTGCTTCATTTCAACTATTTAAAGAAAAAATCTACCTTTGGTTAAATTTTTCAGGCTTCCATTCATGCGTGTGTTTTTGATCAGACTTTAAACTGGAAAAAGTTCGAAATAAGTGTTTTGGCTGATTTTAGATCTGATAAAGTAATCGTTAGAGGGCGAAAATAATTTATCAGGAAATTTTGTTCTTTTTTAATTCTATTTTTTGCTAATATCATAACATCCTGATTCCTGAAATTTATATGTAGGTACATCGCGAATGCGAATTCGCAAAATTCACTTTTCAAAACATACCTAGTGTTGGACGCATTTTATGTCATGAATAATCGAATACTTCATAACAATCTAATAAAAATAAAAATTCCTTCGAAGTTCTCTTTTTCTCCTTTTATCTCTTTAGAATTTTACTCACCTAATTAGTAGTAGGTAGGTAGGTAGGTACCTAAATTAAAAATAAGTAGACTTCTATTAGAAATGATGACCGAATTGTTATTTGATAGTTGCAGTAGGAAGCATTAAGTATTTCTTATCAGAAAACCCTCATGATAACAAACTAATCAATACCTACAACAAAACGGAGAAAAAAAAATCAAAAATAACCTTAGCCTCAGTTGATTTGACCATATGTGGCATATATGAGAATATCTGATAAAAATTAATTAGATATCATTGTAGGCACTTACTTCACTTAGGATTAGTATTTTCTTTCAAACGAGTACCCTCATCGTGACGGTAGTGTTTTTAAACATGTGTTAGGTACTCGCGCGTTGTTTGAAAAATTTGGATTGCTTTTAAGCGCAATCGATAAGTTTTCCGAATTTCGAAGTTGAATGAATATCCAGCATGAAAAATAATTCATATTTACGTGAAATCATTATTTTTTTTACTTTTTCGCTTTATTTTCACCTAAGTTTTGGTAAGTTATTCAATCGTTATTTTATTAGAACTGCCCATTTAGTATACTTTACTTCTCCCTCTATGATCACTGTGTCATTCTATTTTGAACTGGACAATTTTTTTTTTTTTGGATCCTAAGAGAAAAGGGAAGTCGTTTTTTTCACTTTTATGATTTCCATTGAAAGTAGGTACCTACTCAACTTAAGAGTCATATTTCATCACTGATAATATTCTAGAATCGATCTAGGTAATTGTGCCGTTGGAAATCGCATTCAAAGTAAATTCAAAAGTACCTGTTTATCTAAGTTCAAAGATCAGTTTGGTCATGAAAAAACAAACTAGTAATCGGCATCCACAATTACTGTGGCATATCGTTTTTTTTTTTCAATCGATGAGTTCGAATATCAACTTAATTGTTGAATTTGTCTCTCCTAATACTGTATCCTAGATTGGGGTACATTTCAAAAATACAAAAATTGATCAAAATTATTGATTTAATTTCAGAGCTTATTTACGAATTAACTATAATTATAGATCAGAGAGAACCTTTTTTTTTCAAAAACGTCGATGTTTTACAACAGTTTTCAATTTCTTATAGGTGGATGGGCACTCGCCTACTCCATGGGATTCATAAGAATCACTTTTGAATTTTTGTAAAATTTCGGGACGCCTTGAAATTTTGTCCAATTATGAAAAATATTTAGAAAGTTTATGCTCGATTGGAAAATGCATAGAATCCACCTCCCCATTTCCGTAGTTTTTCAAATTCAAAGTCGCAACCTTTTGACGGTATTATGATTTAGTCCAGGCATTTTAGGAGTTGACCCCCCAAAAATTAAAGCCTGATTTTTTTTTCGCGTTTTACGTTCGTAATGGTCCACTACACAACATACTAAAATGGACACCCCCACAACCCTCCGCTACCCTCAGGGGAGGGGTAAACGTCCGCTGAAAACCGGGTTTTCGTGAATATCTCCTCAAATAAGCCTCAAAATTGAAAAGTAGTTATGAACAATCTTGTTCTACGCGTAATTTCCTATCGGAAGGGCTTTTTTCTTTTTCAAAAACACTCACTTCCTTGACCAAAAATTAAGGGTAAAAAACACCTATTTTTTAACAATTTACAGCATTTTTGGAAAAAATCGAAACTTTTGGGAATATCTCCTCAAAAAAGCCTCAAAATGGAAAAATGGTTATGAACAATCATGTTCTATGCGTAATTTCCTATCAGACAGGTTCTTTTTTTTTTTTGAAAAAACGCACTTCTTTGCCCAAAAATTAAGGGTGGAAAACGCCTATTTTTTCATTATTCACAGTATTTTTGGAAATTATGGAAATTCGATGCTGAAAATATCGTTTTTGAATCCTTACGACAGAAAGAAATGTTCGTATCACCAATAATCAGCATAACATCGTGTTTATAGTACTTTTTCTTTCCACAATTTAGATTTTTTAAATGCAGTATTCAATTTCAATAACCTCTCTTATAATTAACGGTAGGGGTTGAAATTTTTGCGGTGACTTTTTTTTTGAAATACCCTACCAGCATGTATAAAAAAAATAACCATTTTGGGTACTTTTAGCTTCGTATTTCCGTAATTTCCAAAAATACTGTAAATATTGGAAAAATAGGTGTTTTTCACCCTTAATTTTTGGGCAAAGAAGCGGGTGTTTTCGAAAAAAAACGAACCTGTCTGATAGGAAATTACGCATAGAACATGATTGTTCATAACCATTTTTCCATTTTGAGGCTTTTTTGAGGAGATATTCTCAAAAGTTTCGATTTTTTCCAAAAATTCTGTAAATTGTTAAAAAATAGGTGTTTTTTACCCTTAATTTTTGGTCAAGGAAGTGAGTGTTTTTGAAAAAGAAAAAAGCCCTTCCGATAGGAAATTACGCGTAGAACAAGATTGTTCATAACTACTTTTCAATTTTGAGGCTTATTTGAGGAGATATTCACGAAAAACCGGTTTTCAGCGGACGTTTACCCCTCCCCTGAGGGTAGCGGAGGGTTGTGGGGGTGTCCATTTTAGTATGTTGTGTAATGGACCATTACGAACGTAAAACGTGAAAAAAAATCAGGCTTTAATTTTTGGGGGGTTTGGTACATTTTTTCTCTTATTTGCCTGGACTAATTCGAAAATCAAAATTTCAACTTTTCCGTTCCATTTTATTGCAGAATAACTTTTTTTTTTGATATGAACTCACCGAGACCTTTTTCTGAAACGAAAAATGCGGGTAATTATGAATGCATTTCGACAAAAGAGTAGGTTCTTTTTTGGTTTACAAAAAATACTCTGCTAGATGCTGAAAATTGGGTGCCTTGCCGCCTATACCAGCCTATATGCCTATTATGTTTATAGGAATACAAATATACCCCGATGTTTCCGAGTTAATTATCAGAAAGGGAAGTAAATTGACGTTGAATTGCACCAGCGACGAACCAATTCAGTGGTCTTTTCCAAAGGAGGTGATTCATTTGTTGTAAATTTTCCTTTTTCAATTTTTATTTGGGGATTGATTAAGCTCTAGATTAATTTATTGTTTTTTTTTTTATTTTTTGCAATTAATTAAATTTTGTAATTTATGAATTTTTTTCTCTTTTTTGATATTTAAAAAAAATTCTATACCTATTGTCTATTCGCAGAGCAAGAATTTTACGAAAAAAACTGAAAATGGAACTAAGCACGGAATTTATTACAGTAATCTTACTATCAATTCGACCCAATATTTAGACACCGGATACTTCATTTGTCGATCCGAAAATAATGCCAGTGATGTTGCACAGATCTATATCTACTGTTTTGGTGAGTACCTACCTACTTAAATTTGGAGGGTTTTTTTTAAAATAATTTTTGAATTTTTTTCAAATTGTTTATTCATTAATTTATGTTTTTTCAGATGAGAGTCGCCCATTGGCAAAGAGCTCTACCTTGGTAGATGGTGCGATGTATGATAGAGCTGAAATACCTTGCAAACCCACTTCACCCACAATAAATGTAACTCTAACTAGATCTGAAGTAAATGTGGTATGTAGTACCTATTAAGAATTTTTTTAATCAGTTATGCGTTAAAGTGGTATCTTGGCCAAATACATTTCAATTTATTTTATGAAAAGGAACCTATTGAAAAATATGATCCAAAAATTGGATACGTCATTTCTACCCATTCAATAATAGATTCTGATTCCTTTCATTGCTCGGCCCCAGAATATGGAAGAGAATTTGTGATTACAGTGAGAGTTCATCGTAAGTTCACCATTATTGTGCATATTAATAAGTATTTGATTGTGAAATATTCGTATACCTATACAGGGTGTTCCATGAATCGTCTGCCAAACATATTTTTTTGGATATAACCGGGTACCACTAAAAAAAAACTTGAGATGAACACGTTGCCTAACTTAAGGATTTAAGGGGCAAATGCTGCTTCTAAAAAAAATCACGTCAAAAAATTTTTTTGACCATGGGAATGGATAGTATTTTGATAACTGAACAAATTTTCACAATATGACTTGTTGCCTAACTTGAAAATTGAAGGGGCTACAAAAATTTTTTTCAAAATTTTTTTTCCGATAAACTAATTAAGGGAATGGATAGTACGTTGAAAACAGAAAAAATTTTGTTCTGTACACTTTTTACCTAACATCAAAAATGAAGGGACCAAGGGTCATTTAAAATTGGGAAAATTCGAAAAAAATTTGAAGCCCACATATTTTGCGCGAGCCGTAGCCCCTTCATTTTCGACGTTAGGCATAAAGTGCACAGAACAAAAATTTCGTCAGTTTTCAACGTATGTACTATCCATTCCCTTGATTAGTTGATTTTTTAAAAATTGTTTTTTAAAAAAAAAAATTGTAGCCCCTTCAATTTTTGAGTTAGGCAAAAAGTCATATAGTGAAAATTTGTTCAGTTTTCAAAATACTATCCATTCCCATGGTCAAAAAAATTTTTTGACGTGATTTTTTTAGAAGCAGCATTTGCCCCTTAAATTCTTAAGATAGGCAACATGTTATTTCAAGTTTTTTTTAGTGGTACTCGGTTATATCCAAAAAAATATGTTTGGCAGACGATTCATGGAACACCCTGTATGTACGTGAACAATATATAGAATAAGTACCTACCTAAGTAAATACTTTTGGTTTTTTTACAGCTCCGCTTAATAGCTCTTCATCCAATCCTCTCATAGAAGCCTTTGATTCGAATTCCAATTATCCAATATTTGAAACCCAAAACGTCACGATAAATTGTTCTGTAATCACTTCCATCTATTCGGAAATAAAGTCTTTGGAGTGGGAATTTCCAAAAAATGTTGAAAAGGTAGGTAATTAAATAGGTGCTCACCTGTACTTTTCATTACTATAATACCTAATATTTTCATTTGCAGAAAATAATTGTTCAAAACATTACAGAAATAAGGCACGATACACTTCAATTCATAACATTTTTTCAAAGTCTCAGCATTCACAACGTGACTGAAGAAGATCAAGGAAATTTTAGTTGCAAAGTTGTTGGTGGAGATTCCAAAACAAAGGTCTCCACTTACTTTTTACAGATCGAAGGTTAGATTAAATGCAACAGTTATTCGAAAATTCCGATTTTCGTTGAATACAGTTAGCATTAAAAATAATCTAATTTCAGACTGGAATTCAGCTTTCTTAAATGTCACTTCAGAAAATTCTCATACGATGACGGTAAAAGCCACAGAATATCCTAGTGTTGAATTGATCGGTATTATAGAAGCTTTTCCAAACCATACTACAAGGACTTGGTAAATATATCATACAGATATTGTTCAGAATAATATGGTAATGATAATTCAACTTTTTTCCTCTTCAATAATTTATTTCGGAGTCGTCCGTCTCAAAAGGGAGGAGGTAGGGGCTCTAGAAAAGCAGTATGATTTTGAAAAATCCATTTAAAAAACTGTAAGTATACTTACCAATTACGACTTATTTTCCATAAAAAATATCCTTATTGGAGCCTAGTTAACTGATCCTGATAATTTCACATCGATCAAAGGTCTTGAGACATTTGAAGGCTCCGATTACATATTTGATTTCATTTTCGTACTCGGAAGGTTCTACTTATGCGAAAACGACACCCATATTGCCGACCTTATATCAACTCAAAATAGGGGGATGAGGAGGCTAAAACTGGGTTTCGAAAGTTCGGGTCTCTCGAATATGATTTTATATCGATTTTAATGCCAGGATATTATCGTAAATCTCATTTTTGGCTGAGAATTTTTTTGGCTTCTAAAGTATGCTTAAAATGAGTAAAAAAATAAAAAATACACGTTTTTTATTGCTTGGCCGGCCGGGGCTTCCGTTTTATTTCTTTTGACGAACCTCCACCACTTCAAAATTTTCAAAATTTTTGTGGTGTACTTAAGTATGGATAAATGGCACTCATTTTGAGGAGAAAATTCCATTGCTCCTTTAACCCTCCATTACAAAAGGTGTTCAGAATTTTCAAAAAGGCATAACTAAGTAAAAAATTGCCCAAAAATGTTGAAAAAAAATTTTCTAGGGTTCCTTTTAATACTTATAAGTTATCTTGAAAATCGCGACATTTTTACATGTATTTAGCGAAAAACGAGAAAATTATGAAAGATTGAGGGTGGGGGTTTGGCTGGAATGCATCGCAAAAAAAATCTGAAAAAATTCTCAAAAGTTTGTTAGCTCTTCCCGTTCGGACCATATAAATTTCAAAATTTTTGGTTGCATATAAGTGACGAAATGGGTATTTTTGAATAGAAAATCGCATTTTTTTTTCACCTGTTTTCCCAAACCAATAAATCTGAAAAAATTTGCATTATATTGTACTAAGGTTGGACCATATTTGTACCAAAAAGAATAAATGCATGTTTTTTAGTTTTAAAATGAGAGTGATTTTAAGGTTTCTAAGTGAGGTTTTGGCTAGAAGGCGATGCAAAAAAATCTGTAAAATTCTCAAAAGTTGGCTACCACTTCCCGAGTAGGTATACCACATGGATTTCAAAATTTTTGCTTCATTAGATTCCAAAAAGTGATTCTTTGAAGAAAAATCGATATGGGGGGGGGGGTGCAAAGCGGAGTAGGGTGGGAGGTGGAAAATGCGCCCTAAAATTATTTTTTGGAGTCCTTAATAATGTCTGATGGTTAGTTTCAAAGAGTAGCTCTTAGGCCGATTCACCTATCTTGACCGGGGGCATTCTTTAGCTTCCTCAAGAATTTTGCAAATTATATCTATGTTAAGGAATATTTTTCAAATATTTTTAATATTTTGACCAAAATTAAAAAATGAGGTGAAATTCGAAATTAACGTGCTATACGTCGAACAATATTGAAATTTCTTGAAATTTTTGCTGAAATTTTGCTCGATTAGAAAACATTGATTTTGAGGAAAGGGTATATAAAATTCTCATGCCAAATTTTTTTCCGAGAAGCAAAAAAGAGTTTCGTGGATTTCGAAAAGATTTTTCAAAATATAAAAATATTTTTTAAGCACACACATTTTGAAGAAGTACGTTTTAAACATAAAAAATACTTATTCATTTTTCCAATTTTTTTCAAACCAGTTTCGACTGTTGGGGAATTTCCTCATTTATCTCCTAGGTAGATTTATAGGTAAGTTTGAGATTCCGTGTTGTTTTGTTTATCCAAGTATCCACCGTACTTACTCATACTCGCCTGAAATGGTAAAATTCTTTACTTTTGTGAATTTACAGGTACGATTCTGCAGGAAGAAAAATACACAATGAGTCTGCAAATTATCAGTATGACGTAATTAATGAAGAGCATAAAACCAAACTTATAATCAATAGTATAGAATTGAAGGATTTTGGAATATACCAACTGGTAGTTAACAATTCGTTGTTTACAAAAACTTTGAATTTTACTGTGATCGTCGAAGGTGAGATGGATTTTACCACAAAGTTGAACAAATTTTTTTATGTATTTACAAATATCCGGTGAAAATATTTCAATTTCAGATAAACCCCGCATATTTGATTGGAAGACATTTTCGTCTGGATTTTTGAATTCGAATGTTACCCATACTTTTGAATGCATTCTCACCGGATATCCTCTTCCCCAAATTACGTGGTCAGTCATCAATTGTAATGATTATCCCACCTGTGCGAACAATACTTTTCATTACCTACCAGTGAGATAAAATTGCATATTAATTGGTATATTCAATTCGACATAATTCAAAATTCCATTGCTTATGTATACTTTCTCAATAGATTTCTCAGCATAAGGAAGAATACACAGGAAAGTACATGGTGAATTCTACGCTTTATATTGAACTTGATCAAAGCATGAGAATACAATGCGAAGCAAATAATTCACTAGGATCACTTACTTCATCGTCGTTGTTTTTATCTAGTGGTAATTATTTTTAAATTCTATGTGATAATTTAAAGTATTTTTTTAAAATTGAGAACCAAAATTAAAATCAAAAAACTTTCTTGTTATATTGATGAATAGATTACGGAACTGAAGTTGTACTCCTAGAAAATTATGCGAAGCCGATTACCGTTGGAGACGATATCGAGCTCACATGCGCTGCATCGAAATATCGATACACCAATAATTTTACGTGGTTTTTTGAACAAAACAAAATCATTCCATATCAGAGTAAAATTGTATTTATATTCAAGTATCATTAAGATGTAATTTATTTATAAAATGTATAATCAGGGCACATTGAAAAATAACATAGGTACCCTGGATTTTGATGAAATTAGATGAAATACTTACCTTCTCATTATGAATCAGCGAAAAATCCCTGATAAATAGTCAGAATTGCAGCACAGAAAAAATCAGCAAAATTCACCGATTTTCAGCAAATTTTCGCTTATTTTTCAAAAAAATTCACTGATTTTTCAGCAAATTTCATGAATTTCACTGACTTTTCAGTGAATTTTCACTGATTTTCCAGTGATTTTTCTCACTGATTTGTTTTCAGCAAAAAAATTTCATCGATTTTCTCCTGTGCTGCAATTCTGACTGTTTCTGAGTGATTTTCGATAATTTTCACTGATTTATAATTGAGAGAGTAGTTTACTTTGAATGAGAGGCACCTCCCTTTCTCCACCGAAAAATTGCCCCCAGCTCACAGATGACGGAGATAGGGAACTGTAAAGTAGAGCCATTTAAAAAAAACACAAATTTTGCCATTTATGGATAGAGTCACCTGCTGAGACCCTTGGCCACCCTCTAAAAAATTGTGATTCTAGTTTCTGCACCTCTCTGAACCATTAATCTTAAAATTTACGACCAAGCATTGCTACAAAAATTTGAAAATAAAATTAATTGAAATGAAACCTTGAATTTTATGAAAATTTTATCTTAAATTATTTTTAGATGTCCAATACGATTTTTTGGCTCAATTTCGAAGTGCTTGAGTAAGCTATTTGAATTTTGTAAAAATCAAAAATTCGTCAAATTCGCGTTCTGCAATTATTTATCAATGCTTTGTAGAGGGCGAAAAATGGTACCTATTCAATTTTGAGATCGATGGCCCAAGAGTGTGTAAAAAACTTGAATCGAATTTTCCAGGAAGACTACCGAGGTTCCCAGTTGGTGGCACTATCCAAAAGTAGCAAAAATGTGTTGTTGTTGTTTTTTTTGTTTCAAAAATACCTCTATTTTGTTGAGGTCTCTTGGCTCCGGTTTCAGAAATTTTTTAGATCTTTCAATCGAAGTACATACCTATGTAGTATAATGTGAGCCTGGATATAGAAACCACCCTTTGAAGTCAAAAATTGGACTTTGAGTTGACAGTTGAGGTTCTCCTTTTATTCTGTTCCTCATGGAAGGCCTAAAATCAATGTCAACTCAAAACCAATCTTTGACCCCATGGGTGGTTTCTATATCCAGGCTTACAATGATAGAAGTTTTTTTTTTCAGATATTCAAATCAAAAATTATGCTACCAATTTTTCATATATCTCTACTCTGTCAATCACGAATATACAGAAAAATCACAGTGGAATGTATGTCTGTATCACCTCTTTGAATGATTTACCATGGGAGACATCGGGGGAAGAAGACTTAGAATTCATCTCCGAGGACAAAAGTCATTTTTTAAATGTTCAAGGTTGATTAGAATTTAGTATACCTTCTGAATATTTATAACTTTTATTTATTTCGTTCATTCCCATTAATTAATCCAGATTTGTGTAATTTTAGATGTAAACAGTCCATCTATTGTCCACTCTAATATGAATGGCGGAGCTTTACATGTCGTTCGCGGTACACAAATAAAATTGATGATTCAAGTTGATGGACTTCCACCACCTGCTGTGGTTTGGTATAAGGTAACGCGATCTCCTTATGTACTTTGTTGAAATACCTAGATATAAATTCATTGGAAGATATACAGGGTGTCGGGTAAGTGGTCTGCCATACTTCATTTTTGGATATAACCGGGTACCACTAAAAAAAAACACGTTAGATGAACAAGTTGCATATCTTGAAACTTGAAGGGGCAAATTATGTTTTTTAAAAAATCATGTAATTTTTTTTAACCATGGAACTGGATAGTACTTCGAAAACTGAATAAATTTTCATCACATGACTTTTTGCATAACTTTAAAATTGAAGGGTCTACAAAAAATTTTGTTCGAAAAAAGTTCTGAAAAAAATGAATTAATCAAGGGAATGGATAGTATGTTGAAAAAGGAACAAATTTTGTTCCACAGACTTTTTGCCTAACATCAAAAATAAAGGGGCCAAGGGTCATCCAAAATTGAGAAAATTTAAAAAAATTTTGAAGCCCACTTCATTTTCGATGTTAGGCAAATAGTCTGTAGAACAAAATTTGTTCATTTTTTAACATACTATCCATTCCCTGGATTAGTTCATTTTTTAGAACTTTTTTTGAAGAAAATTTGTTGTAGCCCCTTCAATTTTCATGTTATGCAAAAAGTGATATAATTTAAATTTATTCAGTTTTCAAAGTACCATCCATTCCCATGGTTGAAAAAAAATTTACGTGATTTTAAAAAAAAAAAAAACAACATTTGCCCCTTCAATTTTCAAGATATGCAACTTGTTCATCTAACTTTTTTTTCAGTGGTACCCGGTTATATCCAAAAATGAAGTATGACAGACCACTTATCGGACACCCTGTATTACTGCTTGAGATCAGTAGCTTATACAGGGTGACTCAAAAGTTTCGGAACGCAACGCTTTTCTCGTAATTTAGAGAGTTGCGCTGATCTGAACGAAGGGTTGCTTACGTTTAGGTCGGCAAGGAACAACGTCAATGCTGTACTCAAAATATCTGAAAAGGGTTGAGTGGGGGGAGACAGTGTTGCCAATTTCACGAAAACTTGATTTTTTTGTAAATTTTTGATTACGTAAAATTTGCATGCAATGTTTTTTGATCCTTATCCAAAAATCTATCATATGCAACTGTTAGTTTTTAAATATCTCAATTTTAAAATTTTTCAAAGATTCGTCTTTAGATAGGTATGTGTTACTCTCGAGTACCTTCAATAATGAATAGTTCATTTGGGTATCTCTATAATTTTAATAATATATAGGTATTTGGTTTTCTCCTGAAATTTTTCGAATCACTCTAATTATTTAGAGTCGTCAATTTTATGTATTAAAAAAAGGCTTTAATGGTCGATATTTCTTATTTTTAGGACGGTAAACCTCTATCTTTCAATGATCGTATTACCACGAATACCTTAAATGCGGGTTCGAACTTTTCCCTGTAAAGGATCACGAGGGAAAGAGGAGTTTCTATTCTCGCTACCAAAAAGGTGTGTTGGGGAAATTAAATGATTATTAGGGTAAAATATTTTTACAAATATGGGGTTCGGTTAGGGGCCTGAAATTTTCCAGAAAATTTCGTTTTGGTAGGGTAATAAATTTTCAAAGTTCCTTTATCGATTTTTTTTTTTTTTAACTTTTTTTTAAAAAAATTAGCATGGCCAATTTTTTGGTCTACTCCTTTGATGAACTTTAAAAAATTTTTGAAAAAAATTGTCCTTATGAATAAATATTTTTTTAAATTCTGTCCTGTGACAAAACCCATGTTCAAATTTGAATGCGTTATTTGGAGTTAAAATTTTTTTTAGTAATGTAGGGTATCCTCAAAACGCAAAAAAACACTAATAATGTATAGACGAATCTAAAATTATATTTCACTTCTTATGATGTCAAAACGACTTTCAGAAAAAGGGAGAAGTTTGACTAATTTATTTTACCTTACTTGGTCCATTTTCATAAAAATTTCACGGTAGTACTGCCCAGACTGCCCCAACTGAATCATTAGGTTTAACTTACGTTTATACTTATTCAATTTTGATAAAGATAAAACTCAAGTTTTTACTCCTTCATTAACCTAAAAAATAAAATGTTTTTGCCTTAAAAATAAATTTTAATTAATTTTTTATAGCAGTGCTGTCAACTGAAATCTTTTGAAAATTGAGTTATTCGTATTGCAATTCGAAGCAGTGGAAAAATTCTATCAAAAATTATTCAGGGTGACCAAAAAATTGGGCCCAATTCTGAGATCTTGGAGCTAGCGATTTAGTCCTTAAATCTGAGATTTGAAACTTTTCACCTCTCCCTCACCCCACGTAGAGGGGAAAACGAGGCCTCTCTTTCTGTATTTTTTCAAATTCAACTTTTTATACAGGTTAATACTTACATACAAATAAAAATTCAAGTATGTACCTTGTTTCAGGTGAAAACGAGAAAATTTCCTTCGATTCTGATACAATAGTGGAAAATGTGTATTTCTATTATATTTTCGGATTTTCAATATTCTTCTTCCTTTCATTGGCTTATTTTGTGCTTTGGTTCATAAGAAAGTTAAATAAAGAGAAAAAGGTAGGTACCTATATAGATATCTACCCGATGAAATTTTTTTAGATCAAATCATATCAAATCATATCTGATTTATTTAGAATTACATCAAATTTTACCTGTTTTGATAAAATTGTATCTCAGTTCTCAGATATGTCCTAATCAAATTATATCAAATTATATCTGGGTTTTTCAGATGTAATTTGATTAAATAAGATATATGTAATTTTATCAGATTACATCAGACTGACTAATCAAGGGAATGGATAGTATGTCGAAAAATGAACAAATTTTGTTCCACAGACTTTTTGCCTAACATCAAAAATAAAGGGGCCAAGGGTCATCCAAAATTGAGAAAATTTGAAAAAATTTTGAAGTCCACTTTTTTTGAATGACCCGTAGCCCCTTCATTTTTGATGTTAGGCAAAAAGTCTGTAGAACAAAATTTGATCATTTTTCAACATACTATCCATTCCCTTGATTAGGTAGTTTATTTTTTTAGAACTTTTTTTGAAGAAAATTTGTTGTAGCCCTTCAATTTTCAAGTTATGCAAAAAGTAATATAATGAAAATTTATTCAGTTTTCAAAGTACCATCCATTCCCATGGTTGAAAAAAAATTTACGTGATTTTTTAAAAAACATCATTTGCCCTTTCAATTTTTATGATATGCAACTTGTTCATCCAACTCTTTTTAAAAATGGTACCCGGTTATATCCAAAAATGAAGTATGGCAGACCACTTACTGGACACCCTGTATGAATTGATGCAATTATATATGATGTGATCTATTTGATGTAATTTGATAAAATTAGATTGGGACATTTTTGAGATCTGATCAGATCTAAAAAAATTTCATCGGATACCCAAATTGTTTTCTATTGAAACAAGAATTAAGAATTCTTATTTTTAATCTCTCAATAAATCGTTGCAGAAATTACAGAAAAAATTGGAAGAATATGGATTAGAACAAATTAAAGGGAGTGCAGTTCCCAGCCTGGATCCAAACCTAGATATTGCAGAACAAACTTCCCTGATACCATACAACGAAAAATACGAATTTCCACGGGAAAAATTGGAATTTGGTACCTACCTACAAGATGTTGAAAGTTTTTATTTAAGTCGAAACCATTGAATTTAAGTATGCACCTAATGTTATAAATGCATAAATTGATTTTCTTTTATTGATTTTTTAGGCGATGTACTCGGTTTCGGACTATTTGGCACTGTTAAAAAAGCGAAAGCGGTTGGTATAATTGAAAAAAACGTTCGAACTACTGTTGCTGTGAAAGTAGCGAAAAACCAACATGAATCATTATTTGTGAAAGCTCTGGCCTCTGAATTGAAGATATTAATTTATTTGGGACAACATCCTAATGTTGTGAATTTATTGGGAGCTTGTACCAGAGATTTAATAAAAGGTTAGTTCAGGTTCAGCCGAATAAAGTAAGCTTCCTCATACTTCCGAAGTCTTAAAAAAATTATTTAAAATGTACCTATTATAATTATAATTTTAGGAGAATTGGCGGTCATTGTGGAATATTGCAAGTATGGAAATTTACGCAATTTTCTCTTAAATCAAAGAAATAATTTTGTTAATCAGATAAAAGAAAATGATGAAATCGATTTCTCAATTACGAAAACCATTTGGTAAGAGGATCCGATATCCTTTTCTGAATTACACTTGATTATCTAAGCAATTTATTACAGTACATATCTTTTATACCTACTTATGTACCTATACTTATTTCCAGTTATGAGAACATCCCAACCGAAAGTGAAAATATTGTGATTGAAGGAACACTAAATGGTAATTATCTTCAAGTTTTTTTCCTATCTTTTTTCCACATGGATACAATTGTACGTGGTTAACAGAAAGTGGCAGATGTCTCAAATATGACAATAAATTACATGAACCCGAAAGTCGCTCGAATTGTTTGCCTGACCACGACCATGTTGCTATAAGACATATTTACACTTCTGATTTAATTTGTTGGTCGTTGCAGACAGCTCTTGGAATGGATTACCTGGCAAGTCGTAAAGTAGGTGGCTGTTTCATTTCAAGTTTTAGTTTAAAAAAAATTAATGGATACGTTTAAAAGAGCCAAAATCTTGCTACCTATAAGTTTAGAATAGGTACCTCTGAGTTATTTTAAAAATATGTATCATTATAGATATTGCATGGAGACTTAGCAGCAAGGAATATACTTCTGACAGAAAAGTTTGTTGCAAAAATTTGTGACTTTGGTTTTGCCAAGAGCATGTATCAAAACCAAGAATATCAATGCAGTAAAACAGTGAGTAGAATTTGAGCCCAACATTGTACGTACCCAGGGAAAAATCTTCAGGCATGAGCAGACTGAAAATGAAAAATGACATAGTTTGAGCAGGGATGATCATACCTGATCAGGCATGAGCAGGCATATAAAAACAAGGTTTTTGAATACCTATATTTCCCTTGTTAAAAGCCAGGTCTGCTCATGAAACATGGATGGCCAAATTTCATGCATGAGCAGATCTGATCACACAAGATCATGATGACTCAGACCTACTCATGCCTGAAAATTTTTTCCTGAGTACTTAATTACTGTATTCTTCATCTTTATGTGATCAATACACATGAGTATGCTACGTTGCAGATTTTGCCTATTAAATGGATGGCTATTGAATCAATCGAAGATAAAGTCTTTTCGACCCAATCTGATGTGTGGGCCTTTGGTGTTACCATGTGGGAAATTTTCTCACTGGCAGTTTCGCCATATCCTGGTAAGTTTTATGAATTATATTTTATTTTCGTCCAATTCTTCTTGGTTGCTTATCTATAGTCCGTACAACGAAAGAAGGATTAGGTTTAGGTACTTATCTAATCAATGCAGAAATATCATTAAATTATTTTTAAGAAGTTGATCTACCTATCTCATTCTCATTGTCGGCGTTTTATTTTAATTTGATTTCGTATGTTTGTTTGTTTTTTATAGGTGTGGAGAATGCAACGGAGCTGTATGAAAAATTGGCATCTGGGTATCGGATGGGACAGCCCAAATTTGCTACAAATAGAATGTAATTACACATCGACATTGATTTTACCAATGCATTGATTTTCAAAGGAAATTTATTGATATTAGGTAATTTTTAAAAATAGATACAGTTTAATGGATGATTGCTGGAATCATTGCCCCCACTTAAGACCATCGTTTACAGAGTTGTGTGAAAAACTTGAATGTATACTCGAAAATGCTATACAATCAGTGAGTAGAATTCATACTTGAAAATTTGTACATTCTTTGTGCATATAGGTACTTACCTTAGTGATGAAATTAATTGGTTTGTACTTGTGCTACTCAAGATCATTATTCAACGATAAATTTTCAATTGAATATTTTCAGCCTAACGCTGAAGGAAATGAAATGAGCACTGAAGAGACCACGACCAGTACTGGTATATGATTGCTGAAAATTAGTAATTTTATGGAGATGATATGTAGGTATCTATAATATAAAATTCCACTGATGAGAATTCCTTCGCGGGTTCTGGTTTTTTTATTCTTTTATTTTTACTAGTTCACTAGATTGGTTCCTAAATATACTTACTTACTTGTTTTCAATTTTTTTCTATTGATCAATTAAGTATCTCCTATTTCTAAAAAAATATAGTTAGGTAGGTCCTAGGTACCTATGAAATATTGGTCGTTCTCGTTATATTCCTTTTTTGCAAAAATTCGAGTTCACTCTTATACCTTTACCTATTGATGAATATTTTTTTACCATTTAATGTAGTTTTTACCTAATAAAGAATTTTTAAGGGCGAAAATTTACAAAAAATCAAATTTATCGTGAAATTGGTAACACTGCATCTCGCCAAACACACCCTTTCCAAAATCCAGATAGGTACATTCAAGTGTAATGATATCGTTGTCTATTGCTGACTGACATGTTGGCATCCCTTGGGTCAGATCAACACGTGGAAAACGTGAAATAGTAAGTAATAGGTACCCTCACAAAATCCTCACAATTTAAAAAATCACTTGTAAGAAGGGAAAAAATGAAAAAAAAAACATCCACAAAAGCCAGAACCATTGAAGGAAAAGTGGTATGGAGGTACCCTAACAAATTCTACCCCCACAAAATCCCCACAATTTAGAAGAATTGTAAGAAGGGAACAAATGAAAAAAAAACATCCACAAAAGCCAAAACCATTGATGGAAAAGTGGTATGGAGGTACTCTTACAAAATCCTCACAATTTAGAAAATCACTGGTAAGAAGGGGAAAAATGAAAAAAGTTCCACAAAAGCCAAAACTATTGATGGAAATGTGTAATGGAGGTACCCTCACAAAATCTTCACAACTTAGAAAATCACCTATAAATAGAGTAAAAATGGAAAAAAGTTCAAAAAATGTCAAATCATTGTGGAAAACGTAAAATAGTGTTACCCTCACATTATCCCCACAATCTAGAAAATCATCTGTAAGATAGGAAAAAATTAAAAAAAAACATCAACCAAATCCAAAAACATTGTTGGAAAAGTAGAATGGAAGTACCCTCACAAAATCCTCACAATTTAGAAAATCACTAAGTAATCACCTGTAAATAGTGTAAAAATGAAAAAAAGTTCAAAGAAGGTAAAATCATTAATGAAAGTGTGAAATAGTGATACCCTCAAAAAATCCTCACAATTCAGAAAATTTCTCGTAAGAACGGAAAAAATGAAAAAACATCCACAAAAGCCAGAACCATTGATGGAAAAAAGGAATGGAGGTACCCTCATAAAATCCTCACAATTTAGAAAATCACCTCTAGAGGTGTAAAAATGGGATAAAATTAAAAATCGACAAAATTATTGTGGAAAACGTATCCTCACAAAATCCTCACAATTTAGAAAATTACTTTTAAATAGTGTAAAAGTGGAAAAAATTTTTAAATAGGTAAAACCATTGATGAAAACATGAAATAGTGATACCCACCCTCAAAAAATCCTCACAATTTAGAAAATCACTAAGTAATCACTTGTAAATAGTGTAAAAATGAAAAAAAAAAACGAAAAAAGGTAAAACTATTAATGAAAACATGAAATCCTCACTATCTAGAAAATCACCTGTACATGGTGTAAAAATGAGAAAAAATTCAAAATCGCCAACACCTTTAATGAAAAAATGGAACGATAAGATAGGTACTCTTACGAAGTGCTCACAATTTAGAAAGCCACCTATAACAAGGGTAAAAACTTTGAAAAAAACCTCAAAAAATCCAAAACCAGTGTTGAAAACATGAAAATACTCGTAAATAGCAAATCCCTTACATAATCCGCAAAACTTGGAAAATCGCCTAAAACTCGAGTAAAACTGGAAAAGAATTCATAAACGTCAAAATCATTGTTGAAATAATGTATGAAGGTACCCTCACAAATTCCTCACAATTTTGGAAATCACTAGGAACCTACTATTATTCAAATATGGATCGCGAATGCAAATTCGCTGTATGCAGTTTTCTAAAGGTAAGTAGCTGCAGTCGGGCGAATTTTTCTCCATAAATCATCAAAAATTGCATTCTCTCTTCATAATAAACTAGATAAGGTTAGAAAAATTTCCTTCGAAGTTCTATTTTTCTCCTTTTATCTCTTCGAAATTTTCTTTCAAGTACTTAGTACTTAATTAGTAATTAATTAAAAATAGGATTCTAAGTATTATAAATAATGACCGAAATGTTGTTTGATGGTTGCATTAGGAAGCTTCGAGTATTTCTTATCAGGTAAACTTAAAGATAACTAACCAACCAATACAACAAAATAACGAGAAAAAAAATTAGAAATAACCTTAGCCTCAGTTCATTTGACCACATGTAGTATAGGTATACCTATGAGAATATCTGATAAAAATTGATTATCATTGTAAGTATTGACTTCACTTACGAGTACATTATGTTCTTTCAAACGAATATCCTCATCACTACGATTGTGTTTTTGATCTTGTGATAGGTAGTTAACTCGCGCCTGGTCTGAATAATTTTAAATTCATGAAGTGCAATAGATGAGTTTTTCGAATTTCGAAGTGGAATGAATATCCAGTATGAAAAATAATTCATACTTACGTGAATTCATTGTTTTATTTGCTTTTTCGTTCTATGTCCACCTGAGTTTTGGTAAGTTATTCAATTGTTTTTGTTGCAGTTTATTGGGTAGGTAGATCTGTTGTTCATTTAGTTCAGTAAGTATTGTCCAATGAAAACTGGCTATCAGTACCTCTCCCTTTATCTTGATGGAGTCATTTTATTTCTATTCGGGCAAATTATTTGAAGGTCCTAATAGAGTGGGAAAGATTTTTTATTTTTTTTCACTTTTATGATTCCCGCCAAAAGTAGGTATTCAACTCTAGAGTCTTATACTTCATCACTGATAATGTTTAGAGTCGATCTAATTATGCCACTGCAAATCGCATTCAATGTAAATTCAAAAGTACCTACCTATTTATCTAACATCAAAGTCCAACTTTATCACAAAATACGAAACTTGTAATCGGTATCCACAATATCGTGTGGCATATCGTTTATTGTTTTTTAGATGCTGAGTTCGAACTTTGTATAGGTACTTGGGTACATTTCCAAAAAATTCAAAATTGATCAAAATTATTAATTTAATTTCAGAGCTGATCAATCAATTGACCTCACTTGACCATGTAGACCAGAGAGAACTTTTTTTTTTGAAAATCCCATATGTTTTCATTTTTTTAGGTAGGTACCTACCTACCCGTTTGATAAGTGGAATAAAATTTTTAAAAAGTTGTAAAACATTTATTTAAAAAAACACAAAACAGTGTTGTCTAGCCTAAATAGTCGCTGAGGAAGTGAGAAAGTAAGTAAAATTGATATGAATCATTTTCATTTTTTTTTGAAAGTTTGGGGTGCTTTGAATTTTTGTCCAATTAAGAAAAATATTCAGAAGCTACGGTGAGACTTTCTGCCCTCTGTCGAATTCTGCCAATTTTTCTCTGCTAGATAGGTACTTTTGCATGCCGCCGGGGAGGGAGATTACGTTTTGATAAGATCGTGCCAAAAAAAGGAATTTGTATTTCAAATCACAATCTCAAAACCTTACGAAAAATAGCCACTCAATATTTTGGGGTTTTTAGATTTTTGGGTGCAACTCGGGCCCAAGTGGAGTGAGTCTGAGGAATCATATCCAAAATCCAAGCGGTTATTTAATTCCGGAATTCAAGAAACACAACTCGGTTACTTTTTTTTGGCAGAAGAATAGATTCTTTTTTGGTTTCATAAAAAATACTATGCTAGATGCAGAAAATGGGTGTCTTTTATGCCGACTATACCTAATAACTTATACTTACTATGTCTATTACATGTATAGGAATACGAATATACCCCGATGTTTCCGAGCTGATAACCAAAAATGGAAGTACATTGACGTTGAATTGCTCCAGTGATGAACCTATTCAATGGTTTTTTCCAAAAGAGGTGATTCATTTGTTATAACCTTTACTTTTTCAATTTTTATTTGTGTACCTATTGATCGAGCTCTAGATTAATTTCATTACCTACTTTCTTTTTCAATTGTTTCACAAATGATGAAGTATATTTTTTAAATTCTACATTTTCTATTCGTAGAGCATAAACGATTCCAAAAAAATCGAAATTGGAACCAATCACGGTATTTATTACAGTAATCTTACCATCAATTCGACCCAATATTTAGACACCGGATACTTCATTTGTCAATCGGAAAATAACACCAATAATGCTGCTCAGATCTATATATACTGTTTTGGTGAGTACCTACTTAAATTTAGAGGTTTTTTTTTAAAATAATTTTTCAATTTGTTGTCAATTATTTTTTTTAACTTATATTTTTCCAGATGAGAATCATGCATTGGCAATGAACTCCTTTGTGGTGGATGCTGCGATGTATGATAAAGCAGAAATACCTTGCAAACCCACTGCACCCAATATAAGTGTAATTCTAACTAGATCTAGAGTATTTGCGGTATGTTATGTTGAAAATTTTTTTCTTGATCAATTATGCTTTAAAGTTCTCAATCTTTCATAATTTGACTTGATACATTTTATTATTTTTATTTTTAAAGGAGCCTATTGAAAAATATGATCCAAAAATTGGATTCACCATTTCTATCCATTCAATAAAAGGTTCTGATTCCTTTCTTTGCTATGCACCAGAATATAGAAGCGGATTGGTAATTACAGTGCGAGTTCATCGTAAGTTCGCCATTATTGTGCAGATTTGATTGTAAACTATACCTATACCTACCTACCTAGTAAATAATATTTTTGAATACCTATGAATTTCTCTCAGCTCCGCATAATGGCTCTTCATCCGATCCTCACATAGAAGCCTTCGATTCGAATTTTAAGTATGCAATATTTAAAAACCAAAATGCCACGATAAATTGTTCGGTAATCACTTCCATCTATACGAGAATAAAATCTTTGGAGTGGGAATTTCCTAAAAAAATCGAAAAGGTAGAGAAATCGTTACGAATATGAAATAGGTGCCTAGCTGTATTATTTTATCACTTCCATAATATTTTCATTTGCAGAAAATAATTGTTCAGAACATTACAGAAGTAAGGCACGATACACTTCAATTCATTACATTTTTTCAAAGTCTCAGCATTCACAACGTGACTAAAGAAGATCAAGGAAATTTTAGCTGCAAAGTTGTTGATGGAGATTCCAGAACAAAACTGTCCGCCTATTCTTTACAGATTGCAGGTCAGTGCCTAGATTATGTAGATAAAGTGCAACAGACATCCGAAAAATTCCGATATTTGTGAAGTACTTACATTAGGTATTAAAAATAGTATACCTACTTAATTTCAGACCAGGATTCCATTTTCTTAAATGTCTCAGAAAATTCTCATACGGTGACTGTAAGAGCTGGAGAATACTCCTGTGTTGAACTGGTCGGTAATATAGAAGCTTTTCCAAAGCGTACTACAAGAACTTGGTAAATACGACGTAGATAATCTTCAGAATAATATGCTTCTGATGATTTCACTTTTTTTCACTTCGGGCTCATTCCATGTCAACTCGACCACCCACGTTTTGACCTTACTCTCTCAATTATAAATCAGTGAAAATTACCGAAAATCACTGAGAAACAGTCAGAATTGCAGCACAGGAGAAAATCAGTGAAATTTTTTTCACTGAAAACAAATCGGTGAAAGAAAATCACTGGAAATCAGTGAAAATTCACTGAAAACTCAGTGATATTTATGAAATTCACTGAAAAATCTGTGTAATTCTTTGAATAATCAGTGAAAAATCACTGAAAATCAGTGAATTTCGCTGATTTTTCCTGTGCTGCAATTCTGACTGTTTATCAGTGATTTTTCACTGATTCGAAATGAGAGAGTAGGTTTTCCGATTTAGCTCAATTTTTTTATAGGTTTCCCTCGATGGTCCAATGCGAGAATCATCTTCATTTCGATCCTAATCATTCAGAGGGAAGAGGGGTGGTCCTTAAAATTTTCGTAGAATTTTTTTTTGCGAAATGGTTAAACTTTGAAGGCTATTTAAAAATCTGAAAAAATTACTAAGAAGAGAACTTATTATGTATTTTTCAACTAATTACTTTTCAAGGTGGGACCTCAAAACTCCCCGGGGGAACAGGTGTCGTAAGTAAATTTTGGTCAAAATTCAAAAAAATGGAAAAAGTGAAGTAATATATCGATTTCTACTAATTCGAAAACGCTGACTTCGAATATATGGTCAGTTTTTTCAACTGACCCCTCTGAACCCCCCTATTAGTCCCCCGATCAGGTCAAAATTCAAAGAAATTAAAAATAAAGTGTAACGTGTCATTTGCTGGGTTTTTGAGGGTGCTGAGTTCGAATATTGGCTTATTTTTGAAATTCGGCCCTTTAGTGCCCCCTAGCCTCCATTTTTTAAAAAAAACATTGATTTTTCAATTTTTTTTAGTGACTTGAAAGTCAGTGTGGGGCAAGGGGGAGGCAGATCGAGAATGTAAGTTGGTAATCAAGTTCAGCACCCCCGAATTAGTAGAAATCGATATGACACATACTATTTCCATTTTTTTGCATTCGTTTTCTCAAAATTGGAGGGTAGGGGGGCACTAAAGGATCGAATCCCAAAAATAATCAAATATTCGAACTCAGCGCCCTCAAAACCCCAACAAACGACACGTCACGCGTTATTTTTCATTTTTTTGAATTTTGACGGGGATGGGGGGCAGAGGGGTCGGTTGAAAAAACTGAACACATATTCGAACTCGGTGCCTTCGAATTAGTAAAAATCGATGTATTACATCACTTTTTCAATTTTTTTGAATTTTGACCAAAATTTAGGACCCCTGTGCCCTCTAGGGGTGTTGAGATCCGATCTTGAAAAGTAATTAGTTGAAAAAAAACATAAAAAGTTCTGTTCATAATAACTTTTTCAGATTTTTAAATTGGACCCCTCATCTTTTGTACTTATCATGAAAGTTGAGCTTTCATCACAAAAGATCAACTTTGAACTTTTCAAAATGTGATTATCAATTTTGAATTTCTTCTCAATTCTCTGCAAAACCGCATAAACAGATTCATTTTAGGCCTAACCGATTTCTAGATATAAGCCTTCAAAGTTTAGCCATTTCGCAAAAAAACCCAAAAACCCAATTATACGAAAATTACAATGACCACCCCCTCTCCCCTGAAGGGTTAGGATCGGAATGACGGTGATTCCTGCATTACACCATCGAAGGGAGCCTGTAAAAAAAATTTGAGCCAAATCGGAAAACCCAAGGTCAAAACCTGGTCGAGTTGACATGAAATGAGCCTTCAATATTTTTTTTCGAAGCAGTCGGCTCGAAAATAGTGAAGGTAGAGGACTTGGAAATTGAAAAATTATTTTTTTAAAAAATTAGAAATTCGAATTTAGCTTCTTCAAGAATATTGCAACTCAGATCCTATGTGACATTTTTCAAATATTTTTAAGAGAGTGAAGAGAAAAGTCATCAAATCCAAAAAAAAATGAATTGAAATTCGAAATTCGCCTGCCTGAAACTAGCGGTTGGTGTACTTATTGAAATGTTTTGAAATTTTTGCTCTGATTTTTCTCGGTCAGAAAAACATCGATTCTGAATATAAGACATAAAATGTTTTATGTCAAAATTTTTTCGAAAAAAATGTGGTTCTTTTAAATTTTGAAAGAATTAATTTCCAAAATACAAAAATATTCTACAAATGCAAAAATGTTTGAAAGCAGAAATATTTTCCCAGATTTTCACAATTCTATTTCGACTGTTGAAGGATTTTCTCATTTCTCTCCTACAGGTGGGTTTACAGGTAGGTATGCTTGAGATAATACGTTTTGTTTATCCATGTACCTATGTACCATTCATAGTTACCTGAAATTGAAAATCTTTACATTCGTGTACATACATACAGGTACGATTATACAGGAAGAAAAATACGCGGCTTGTTTGAAGAATATCAGTATGATATAATTAACGAAGAGAATAAAACCAGACTAAGAATTAATAAAGTAGAATTGATGAATTTTGGAATATATCAACTGAAAGTTAACAATTCGTTGATTACAAAAACTGTAAATTTCACTGTAATTGTCGAGGGTGAGATGGATATTATCACAATGTTGAACAGATTTTTTCATACCATAGGTACTAGGTAGGTATGTAATATGTATTCAAAAATATCCGATGAAAAATTTTTAATTTCAGAAAAACCACACATATTAGATCGGAACCGGCAGGAATTTCCGTCGAGATTCTTGAATACGAACGAGACCTACACTTTTGAATGCATCGTCGCCGGATTTCCTATTCCCCAAATTACGTGGTCAGCCATGAATTGTGATGGCTATCCCACCTGTGCGAACAATACTTTTCATTACCTACCAGTGAGATAAAATTGCTTATTAATAGGTACCTACTCTCTCATTCCGAATCAGTGAAAAATCACTGATAAACAGTCAGAATTGCAGCACAGGAAAAATCAGTGAAATTCACTGATTTTCAGTGATTTTTCACTGATTATTCAAAGAATTTCACAGATTTTTCAGTGAATTTCATAAATATCACTGAGTTTTCAGTGAATTTTCACTGATTTCCAGTGATTTTCTTTCACTGATTTGTTTTCAGTGAAAAAATTTTCACTGATTTTCTCCTGTGCTGCAATTCTGACTGTTTCTCAGTGATTTTCGGTAATTTTCACTGATTTATAATTGAGAGAGTAGATAAGTATATTTAACGCGACACAATTCAAAATTCCATTGCTGGTGTATATTTTTAAAATAGAATTCTATGCACAAAGAAGAATGTATAGAAAGGTACGTAGTGAAATCTATACTTCATATTGTACTTGATCAAAGCATGAGCGTACGATGCGACGCAAATAATTCGATTGGATCAGCTACTTCATCGCCGTATCTTTTACTTACCGGTAATTAATTTGCCTGCCAACTGATAATTTCAAGTTTGGTTTTTTTGAGAACCAAGATGCAAATAAATACTATTTTGTATTGATTATTAGATTATGGAACAGAAATTATTCTTCGAGAAAACTATTCAAAGCCAATTACCGTTGGAGACGATATCGAGCTCACATGCGCCGCATCGAACAATCAATATGCGGATAATTTTACGTGGTTTTTTGAAAAAAACAAAATCGTTCCATCTCAAGGTAAAATTGGTATTTTTATTCAAGTATCTCCAACATAATTATAAATGTGCAGGTACCGACTTTATTTCCGCACCTAAGTATAGGTATATTATTAGAGCGGATCAAAAAAATACACTTTGGTATTCTAGATTTTGACAAAAATTTGTGAAATAGTTTACAGTGAGTGGGAGACCTCTCAAAAAAATATTGAGCTTGTTTTTTTTTTTAATGGTTTTTACCACTTTTGGATAGTGCCAGTGCTACTTGCTAGGAACATTGGCCACCCTTACCCTATAAAAAGTTGTGATTCAAGCTTCTACACCTCCCCGAACCATTGATCTCAAAATTAGAGACCAAGCAGAGCTACAAAAAATTTTCAAAAAAATTAGGTAATTGATATGAAAACCGGAATATTATGAAAATTTCATGAATTAAAATGCAGTTGACAACACATCCATGAAAAATTTATCTAAAATTATTCTAGATGACCATTACGATTTTTTTGGTTTGATTTCGAAGTGCTTGAGTAAGCTATTTGAATTTTGTAAAAATCAAAAATTCGTCAAATTTACTATTTCACAATCTCTTTGTAAGTACTCATTAGGGTGGATCGAAGAAAAAAAAACATGTCTTGGATTTTTACCAAATTTGGTGAGGTGGTTTACTTTGAGTGGGAGACTTCCCAAAGGGGGAGGGGAGCAGGAGGTGCTCAAAGTGCACCTCCTTTTGAAAAAAACGCGGTTTTTTGCGTTTTTTAGCTAATCAAAATTGTGTGAGAAGCCTTCGTAGGACTTAAAAGATGCGATTTGAGTTTCTACATCTCCCTAGACCATCGTCATCCTTCTCCGATCAAAACTCTGGTTGAAAAGTTGCAGATTGCAATATTTCAATAATATGAAATTAACACTAAGCTGGAATGATTTTTTTTTCATCGAGTAAGTGAACAAAAATTTTTTTCAACCACTAAAAGTGAATTTTGAAAAAAAAATTGAAAATTATGTACACCAGTGCAGCCAACAGCAAATCATAAAATTCCAAAATACGGAATTTATATCGACTTTTAATTGATTATTTTTCGCCTGAAAATATTATGTATTTTTTTTCAATCACTAAAAGTATATTTCGAAAATTTTTTTCGAAAATTTTGTATGTTAGTGCAATCAGTTACAAATCGTGACATGCTACACTATGGAGTTTACGTTGGCCTCGAATTAAATTTTCTATCGTTTGAAAAATATACAATTATTTTGTTTTCAATCATCAGAAATAAAAAATTGAAAATTTTTCTATGAAAATTTTGTACGTCAGTGAAGCCAGTTACTAATTGTGATATTTTGATGTCATGAACTCGAATCCATTATTTTTTCGGCAACTGATTGGACCAATTTTTTTCCCAATCAATGGAATTACGTTTCGAATTTGAAGACAACGGAACATCACAATTAGCAACTGGCTGCACTGACGTACAAAATTTTTAAAGAAAAATTTTAAATTTTTTATTTCTGATGATTGAAAACAAGTATTTTTCAAACGATAAAAAAATTAATTCGAGGTCAATTTTTTTTCAAAAGGAGGTGCACTTTGAGCACCTCCTGCTCCCCTCCCCTGGCCCCTGGGGGGGCTCAAATTTTTTTTGTGAAGTCTCCCACTCAAAGTAAATTGGCCCACCAAATTTGGTCAAAATCCAAGATATGTTTTTTTTCGATCCACCCTGTAGTACTCATAGAGGGCAAGAAGTGGCACCCGATTTTGAGGTTAATGACTCAGGAGAGTTTAAGATCTTGAATCGACCTTTTTCTAGAGACGATCGAGTTTTCAGCTGGTGGCACTATCCAAAAGTGGCAGAAAACCAATTTTTTCGATATCTTGAGGTTTTCTAGCTCCACCCCTCTTTTGGATGGAGAGCTTATCATTTTTTTGGGGAGGTCTCTCACTAAAGATGAACTACTTCACAAATTTTCGTTAAAATCCTGGAATGTTTTTTTTCGATGCGCTCCAACGTGTATTATCTATTTGGTAGGTATATGATAGAAAGTTTTTTTCACAGGTATTCAAATAAAAAATTATGTTGCTAGTTTTTCTTACGTTTCTACCCTGTCAATCACGAATATACAGAAAAATCACAGTGGAATGTATTTCTGTGAAACCTTTTTCAAGGTTTTATCGATGGAGACATCGGGAAATGATAACACAGAATTCATCCCCGAGAATAAAACACATCTTTTAAATGTTCAAGGTTGATTAAAATAATTGTAGTCTTATTTCTGAAACTGTACTTCTTGTTTCGTTTATTTCCGTTAATTAATCCAGATTTATGTCATTTTAGATGTTAATAGCCCATCCATTGTCCACTCTAATATGAATGGTGGAGCTCTGCATGTCGTTCACGGTACATCAGTTAAATTTATGATTCAAGTTGATGGACTTCCTCCACCTGTTGTGATTTGGTATAAGGTAACGTGATCTCTTTATGTATTTTGTTGAAAAGATAAGTAGGTATAACTTTATAGGTCAATTACTGCAAGAGATCAATAATCAATAGCTTATAATGAGAAAATATCGAAAAGATTGGAAAAAAATACAGCTTCAGATTTGTGTTAGGTATACTTTTAAGTTAGGTACAAAATGAATGGATCATTTGGGCATCGCTATAATTTAAATTTTGTTCATTAGTTTTCTCTTGAAGTTTTCCGAATCACTCTGATTACTTTGAGTCATCAATCAATTTTTTTTAAAAAAAGCTTTAAGATTGATATTTTTTTTAGGATGGTAACCCTCTATTTTTCAATGACCGTATTACCATGAATATTTTAAATGACGGATATCGAATCTTGTCCGTTGTAAATGTATCACGAGAGGATGAAGGAGTGTACTCATTTCTTGCTACAAATAAAGTTGGTAGGGTTGGAGATAAACTGCAACTGATTATTAGAGGTAAGTATAAAATATGTTCAACAAAGAATTTGACACTTTATTTAGGTTAATATCCACAAATTAAAATTCAAATGTCTTATTTCAGGTGAGAATGAGAAGATTTCCGTAGATTCGGGTACAATAGTGGAAAATGTATATTTTAATTATCTTTTCGGATTTTCAATATTCTTCTTTGTTTCGTTGGCTTACTTTGCGCTTTGGTTCATACGAAAGTTGAATAAAGAAAAGAAGGTAGGTACCTACTATCTATCCAGCATTATTTTCTATTGAAAATAAAAATTAAGGATTCTTATTTTTAATTTCTCCATAATTCGTTGCAGAAATTACAGAAAAAATTGGAAGAATATGGATTAGAACAAATTAAAGGGGATGCTGTTCCCAGCCTAGATCCAAACCTAGATATTGCAGAACAAACTTCCCTGATACCATACAACGAAAAATATGAATTTCCTCGGGAAAAATTGGAATTTGGTATGTTGAAAAATTTCATTCAGACCAAAATAACTTGACCATGTGATGTGCAATGAATTTATTTTCTCTTATTGAATTTTTAGGCGATGTACTGGGTTTTGGAGTGTTTGGAATCGTGAAAAAAGCAGAAGCAATTGGTATAATTGAAAAAAACGTTCGAACGACTGTTGCTGTGAAAGTGGCTAAAAACCAACACGAATCTTTATTTGTAAAAGCTCTGGCCTCTGAACTGAAGATAATGATTTATTTGGGACAACATCTTAATGTGGTGAATTTATTAGGAGCTTGTACCAAAGATTTGATAAAAGGTTGGTTCAGGTTCAACCAAATAACGTAAGCTTTCTTACACCCTCTAAAACTTTAAGAAAATTATTTGAAAAGTGATATAATTTTAGGAGAATTGGCTGTCATTGTGGAATATTGCAAGTACGGAAATTTACGAAATTTTCTCTTAAATCAAAGGAATAATTTTATCAGTCAAATAAAGGGAAATGATGAAATCGATTTTTCAATTACCACACCTATCAGGTAAAATGATCGAACATCCATCTCTAATTACGACCCGATTCGGTACCTATCTTAGCAATTTATTATAATACCTATCTTCATATCTCCAGTTACGAGAACATCCCATTTCATGGAGAAAATGGAACCCCAAGTAAAAATGTTGTGATGGAAGAAACACCAAGTGGTAATTATCTTTGAGGTTTTTTTTTTTATGTTTGATTAATGTGGCTATGGAGTAGTTAAATCATTATTTTTCTCACTTTTGTATAATTTTACATTGTTAACAGGAAGTGATGGAACTCTCATATGCGACAATAAATTACACGAAGCCGAAAATTGTTCGAATTATTTGGCTGACTACGACAATATTGCTATAAGACCGATTTACACTTCCGATTTAATTTGTTGGTCGTTTGAGATAGCTCATGGAATGGATTACCTGGCAAGTCGTAAAGTAGGTACCTACCTAGCTATTTTAGTTGAAGTTCTAATTATAGAAAAATAAATGGATAAGTTTGAAAAAGCTAAAACCTTGTCACTAATAAATTTAGAATTAGGTGCCTTCTTTTCTTGACCTTTTAGGGGTCTATGCATATTTCTGTGTTTCATCATTTATGCTTAAACTCAAAGTAAATTTTTAGCCAAAACAAAAGTAAATGGAAATTACATCATTAAAGAACCCCATCTCAAAAATTTCAAAAGAATGAGTTCTTTTCTCGAATTTTAGCAAATTTTTAAAATTTCAAAATTACCTCATCGCCCTGCAAAATATTAAAATTTAAGGTACTGTAATCAAAGAAAAAAGCTGAAATTTGGTATGTTATACTCTATTTTCGACCTCCCGATTTAACTGGAAGACGTTTTGAGACTTTCGCAGCCTCCAAATTTTTTTGGAATTTTCCAACACTGGAGAAAAGATCATAAAAATGGTCCATCTGGATTTGAGTAGGTACTTATATTCGCGGATTATATGTACCCAATTACCCAACATAACCGATTTGTTCGATTAAAGCCCAATTTTCCGAAAATCGTAAAAATCTAGTTAATATCCAAATGTTTTGACTGAAAATTTTTTGGAAGAAATTTAATAATAGGCCTTATAGATTCTAACTCGATGTTACGAATGTCGGCAAATTTAAGGGAAGATGGGGCCGGATGCACCAACCTAGACCAAATGTTTTGCCAAATCTATTCAAATTGGCCAAATTGTCTGAACATTGCAACAAATTAAAGTTCAAACATTTACTTTTCATTCCGCTGAAAAAATTCCATTTTGATGTATACCTCAACTCCGCAGAATTTTTTGACATTTTTTTCACTTTTTTTGCATCTTGCCCCATTCATGGGGCAGGATGCAAAATGCCGTGGGGCAAGTTGCAAAGATTGGAGACAATATGAAAAATCACGATTTTTTTTTGTAAAATTTACTCAAGTACATACATTTGAGGTGGATACTACAGATTTAAATAGAAGCGTAATTTTTGAAAAGAGGCGTTATAAAACCTTTGTATTCATAATTTATGCTGCCTCAATTGGTTTTCTGATTTTTTAGGCAAACTTTTGATATTTTTAATATTCTATCTAAAAATTAAAGCAAAAATGTAATATCTTGGAAAAAATATCAACAAAAATATCAATTAGACCATCTTTAGTACCATATGTGACTTTTTCGAAAAATTTTCATTCAAAAGCCCATTTTCGATTTGCATCTTGCCCCATCAGCACTATGTTTCTTTAACGCACTGTACTGGGAAGAAAATATAGAGGAAAGTGTCAATCAAGTACATCATTCAATAGGTAATTGGATGTAGATTACAAAAAAATTACCTATAATTTTTTTTTCAAAACTTGAAAACATGATATTTTACAAAAATCAAATTTCAAGGATTTTATGAAAATCATGTAAAATCACATTATTGATAAAAACTCATATAACAAATTTCAAATTTTTTCTTGGATTAATTACATCAAATTTTTCTACTTTGAATGGCGATGAAGAAATTTTGAAATTTCAAAAATTTACTAAAATTAGAGAAAGGAACTTTAACTTTCGAAATTTTTGAGATGGAGTTCTTTAATGATGTACTTTCCATTTATTCTTGTTTTAACAAAAAATTTCCCTTCGAGTTCGAATAACATTAATCCCTTATGAGTTAACTTTTAAAATGTGTTTTTTTATACTTAGATATTACATGGAGACTTGGCTGCCAGGAATATACTTCTGGCAGAAGGATTCATTGCGAAAATTTGTGATTTTGGTTTTGCCAAGAGCTTGTATCAAAACCAAGAATATCAATCCAGTAAAACGGTGTGTTGAGTTTAAGTCCATTATTGTACGAGGGTGTCCAGTTATTCCTCATATTCATGTGATTAATATATATATAATTGCACGCGACCGTAGGTTGTCAGCCAAATTCTATATACACTCAAAAAATTTTGAAATTTTTCAAAATTTTAAATCTTTTCTCATTTCTTTCCTAATTGACTTATCGAAATTCTAATTGCAGATTCGTGCTTAGCTATACAAAATCCACCTTAGCAATAAAAATGAGCCTCCTACAACAAAATTTTTCAAAAAAAATTGCAAAATTTTCTAAGCCATTGTAAATTTTGGGAAAATTTTTCTATTACAAAAAAGCCTGGCTTAAATAAAAAATTTTGATGGCAAAAATTTTTGTTCAAGTTGATAAAATGACAAAAAAATGATGGCCTAAATTTAATACTGTGCATAACCAAATTTGGTACAGGTAAAAAATTTCCGACCTGTACACCTCATCACCAATTAAAAAATGGGCCTGTGTTCATCCTCGCGACTCAATTTCTAAGTGGTGCGCACTCTGGTGGAAGTTTTGAAAACCGGTGGCTTAGAGGCTTACTTTGTATGTAGAATTAACCCATTCAATCTCAGCCATGGCTGAGAAGTACGGTGGCTCACTTTGTATGTAGAAATAACCCACAAAGTGGCTGACATGTACGGATATTACTACCTATATATGCTGTTACAGATTTTACCTGTTAAATGGATGGCTGTCGAATCAATCGAAGATAGAGTATTCTCGACTCAATCTGATGTCTGGGCCTTCGGTGTTACAATGTGGGAAATTTTCTCACTGTCAGCTTCACCATATCCTGGTAAGTAGGTATGAAGTATATTTTCTTTTCATCCAATTCTTCTTAGCAACTTATCTAGTGGGTACTTATGTAACTATCTAATCAATGCAGAAAACCTAAATTATTTTGAAGAAGTTCATCTATTCTCATTATCAACGTTTTATTTTATACCTATTTAATTTTGTGTGTTTGGTATTTTTATAGGTGTGGAGAATGCAGCGGACTTGTATGAAAAATTGGTATCCGGATATCGGATGGGACAGCCTAAATTTGCCACAAATAGAATGTAATATTCCCTACTTATTGAAACATTTTTTAAAATGATTTTACCTACATTGATTTTCATGGAAAATTTATTTACAATTATTTTTCAAAATGATAGATACAGTTTGATGAAAGATTGCTGGAATCATTGCCCTCACTTGAGACCATCGTTTGCAGAACTGCGTGAAAAAATTGTATTTATACTCGAAGATTCTGTAAAATCTGTAAGTTGAATTCATACTTAGAAGTTTGTACTTGAAGGTACCTGATCAAAATCGTTATTCAACTAAAACTTTCAATTGAATATTTTCAGCCAAACACTGAAGTAAATGAAATGAGCACTGGAGAAACCACAAACAGTACTGATATATGTATCGTTGAAAATTAGTAATTTTATGGAGATGATACAAATATTCCACCTAATTCACCTAAAGTGATTCACAATCTGGATTACAATGTAATGTCTAAGAATTTCTGCTGGGGTTTTGGCTCTTTAATTGTTCACTAGATAGGTTTCTAAATGTAAGTACATGTTTCCTATTTTCTTTTTTTCATTATTAATAATGATTCCCTATTTTTAAAGAAGTATACTTACATAATTGAAATACTGCGCATAACATTACTTTTTTTTTGTAAAACTTCAAATTCACTTTTATACCTATCTTTATGATGAAATATTTTTCAAATGTCATACTCTGCGCAATGTTACTTACTCTATTTTTATAAGTTGAATAAAAAGTACCAGAACTAAAATTTCATTTTGTTTTTTGAATACATTATGTCAACTCACGAAAATCATCGACGCCAATTTCCTATTTTTGTTTTCAATTTTTGAAAAATCAAACTATAAGTACATTACTGGTCAATTTGTCATTGTAATAAAATGGTCAAGACCATGAAAGAGAGGAGGGGAGGGGAGTGGAAAATTGTCGTCAGTGAATTTTATGGGTTAAAATATTTAAACTGAGAACATTACTTCAGGAAAAAGTTTTTGAACACCTTTTAAAAAAAAAATTCGTGAATACTGAAGACACACGAACAAAATTGATATTTCAAAGAGCACACTGGAAAAACTTACTTACTTAATCTGAAAAATAAGTTTAATCCGATGAATTAATTACTGAAGTAATTAAAATAAACAAAATTCATTGTCCACATGAAGATGAGTCATAATAATCCCGTTTAGCTAATGATAACTTTTTTGTGATATTTTAATTTTCAAAAAATAAATAAAAATAAATTGAAGAATTATTTTAAAAAATTATTTTAAATGTTATAACTTTTTCGTTATAGAGGGAGTAAAAGTACACTTTTACTCCATCTCGCGAATCGCTCGGGACACCAATCCGCCTTTTACTCCCTCTATAACGAAAAATATCGTATGCAACCGGGAGATAAACGATTTTCGACGATTTTGAGTTATTTCCCTCGCTTTGCTCGGGCAATAAACCTCAAAATTTGTCGAAAATCACTTCATCTCCCTAGTTGCATAATATACTATTAAATTTATAATAATAACGCACTCCTGAAAAAAATAACCACTGAATGAGACTAACGAGATGACCATGAAGTTCTACGGTTTCTGACCCTGGCTCGATGTTTCGCGTATTTTACAATTTTACATTGACTTCTCTATTGTAAAGATTCGATCGAAAATTTGAATCTACTCAGTTCATCGTTACTGCCTAAACACCAAAGTACAACTTGTGAAATACCGCGTTGTTCTAATAGCCGACAGGAACCACCCCTTATCATAAGTCTCCTTACAGAATCAACAAAGAGTTTTTTCCATTGTTCTAACTTCAGGTTTGTTAAAGCAAACGACTTGACAAATTCGATGGCCCCCTTCGAACCAAGTATTAAATAATCGATTAGGAAATCTATGGTTTTAGATGATGACAACAATTGATAACGAAAATCACTAGCTAACTCGATGTTGTCAGAATAAGCATTGTCGATAAATTCCTGCAACGGTTTCGGGTTTTTTACATTGGTCGAATTCAACATAGAACCTTTAACAAGGAAGTTATACTGTAAACATCGTCGCTTTAAATCCGTGTTTTTTTGTTTGTCGGGACAACAAAACTGCAACAGATTGGCCCATTCTGCAAAATAACCTCTTCGGAAAAATGTTATTGCCATTTCAACAAGATTTTCGTATCTAGCCATTGTATCATGTTTAAATTCATCGATTTCAGTTTCGTTCGAGAAACACAGCAGCATAATTTGTTGTAAATCGACGGGACGCGTAGAGGCGAATAAATTTGGCCAATTGTTGCGCCAGAATATGCCTCTCTGCTCCAAAGTGACATCTTTTAGTACTTGGATCAAAAACTCAACTTCTCTAGGCTTAGAAAGATAGGAAAGATCTTGCCAAAGTTTCTTAAATAACGATTGATCCAGCAAATTTTTTTTGGTCGCCGACTGCTTTAAATCATTCGCTGCACTTTTCCATATTTTACAGCATGTCACCGAATTTTCATTATTTAAACGAAAATTATTCTCTGAAAGCAATTCATTTATCAAACGAATAAAACTTGTTTCATCCATTTTATCCCTGATTTGCATCCATACTTGAAGAACGTACTTTTCGTCACAGGATACGCACATCCGGCACATCAGGTTCACACCTTCCATAGTTATGAAGTTGGTTAACTGTTGTTCATTCAGTTTTAGCAAAAGAAACCTGACACAAAATCTCAACTCGCTGCTGGTAGACTTATACATTCTCAAAACTGTTTGGTATCGAATTTCGCAACTGACACGATTCCAAAAATACTCGAACGAAGATAGACATTCGTTTTCAGTATTACAAAGCATTAAACCATCAACAGGAACGCCATCGGGATTGGGTATCTGGTCCATCGTATTCCGAAGGCGATGAGTCCAATAATACAGCTGAGGGTAGCTATCGAAATTAGGTCGAATAACATTGATTTTATCCTTATCAGACCTTTTGATATGTGAGAGCCTTTCTTCGAAATTCTCCTCGATAGAAGGCCAGATTTCTCTGATCGAGTCTTCAAAACTGTAGAGGCAAGCGATCAAGAATTTCTCATCTTTACTAATTCTATCAGAATATAGCATTTTTTCGGCAGTACGAACATAGTGAATGCTGCCATCGTAATCACAAACTATATCGTTGAATTCATTTAAAATATCACTCACCGAATCACGATGGAATTTGAATACGTACTCGAAGTGAAACCTGAGCCAATCCGTCATCGACGAAACAAGTTTATTAAAATAGACCTCGATTTTTGGCTTGACCACCCAAAATAGATCAGGAATCTGATTACTGTTGAAATTCGAGAAATAGACATTTTCCAAAGTATTACTCACTCGATGCTTGATCAGATTCGAGCGCCAAAGTTTGATAGCCAAGACGATGGATGAGAAGTCTTCCAAAGGGATTGGACTAGGATAAATAAGGTCGTATGCATTCGATACAACAGCAACCATTTCGTGTTCTTCGTTCAATTAAGTATCTACATTTTTGAAGAAGCACAAAAAATCGAGTAAGATGGATGTTCAGAAACAACTTTTATATATTTTTTCATTTCATACTCACTCATAGAGAATGCATTTCTGACCAAGATTTTTTCGATGAACAAAATATCAAAATATAAAATAATATTGCAGCCCTTTTCTAATTGATTAACGACATTTTCTGCAACAAAAGTATTAATTTATAATTATTTTTATATCACCTTTCACGTTATCAAAGCAGTTCAGTTCTTTGTTATTGTTTTGAAGGTACCGGGTGCCCAATTAATTCTGGCTTCCCCACAGGTAATTAGCAAAAAGCAATCCAGCTTTTCTTTTTTATCTCAATTAAATCCTTGCGCATTTCATTTATTTATTTCAATTTACATATTTTGTATCGAAATAAATTAAATGTGTAACATTGTAACGATGAAATTGAGAAAAAAAGTAAAAAACTGGATTGCTTTTGGAGGGGAAGTTAGAATTAATCGCATTTAAACAACTTCCACCAGCGATCGCTAAGGTCCTATTGCATTTAATCAACTTCCACCAGCGATCGCTAAAGTGCTATTCTTATTCGCTAGTTAAGGTCAATCAGGCTAATTGTAAACAGGGGGTAATTGTGAACGAGGCATTTACCTTCTGCCAACAATCGGGAAACTAAGCCTAAAATACTTCAAACATTGTAAAATTAATTACAAAAAAGAAAATGTTAGCTCTACAGCTGAAGCACGAGACAAGATCACGACCCGAAGGACTAGATGAAGGATAAAATACTACGTGGTATTTTATCAACCATTTTTAACGAAGTGACTATCTGGTTGATCCGTTAAACCACTGAACGGCAGGATTCTAGTCGTGGTACGAGCTCGTAGCGATCCTAGTGGAAACGAGTAGTGTGTAGTTAGGGCGAGGGAGGGTTCCGGAGGGACCTTACCTACCAACACCCCTTCCCACACTGACGAGTTTCCAAAAAAATTGAATTGAAAATTCTGTAGGTAAAGGGATGTAAATTACACCCCTTCCCAAAAAGAGCATTTTGATCAGTTGTCAGAGGTGCTTAAGAATGCCACAGCCCAGAAACCTAGTTTCTTCTTTGTGCATTTCAGTTTGATACTTTTACGTACAACACAGAATCATGACGATTCTTCTCTGTACTTTCATGTCGAGAATTAAAAAAAATCATATCATATTCTGTAAGAACAAAATTGGTAATCAAGTGTTGGAGTGTTTAGCTCAGAAATTCAAATTTCTTCTCTAAAAACATCGCATCAAGTCGGAATGAATATTTATTAATCATTATTTTCATACGAGATAGAATATATCTAATTATAGAAAATATGTTTCTAAAAAATATATCAAGAAGACAATGCTTCAAAAAGATCAGAACTTGAAAGAAAGAAAAATATTAAGCTAATATCATATATGTATCATTGCTGTGGATTAAAAAAAATGATATTACAATGATAGTATTATAAGTCGTACAACGAATATTATAGTTATTGATATATTTTAATAATATTATTCAATTAATGAATTCAAGTTCATATTGAGAACCGGAAATAAAAATAAAAAAAATAAAAAATTCTCTTCGATGTGATTCGAGTTCAAGGTTCGATTTCGGTAGTCAAGTCAGGTTCGATTCTTTCAAGTCGAGTTTTGAATTTCTATCCTGAAATCCAAAAATAATAAAATAATTTTATTTACATTTTTAGTTGCAAATTTGTTTTTATCGATACGTCTTGAATAGAAATAAATAATTATTGTAAAAATATTTGTATTTAATTCCTTTTTCAGAGAAACATATCGCAACTTTTAATTATTTCTTAGAATGCATTATTTTAGATATCAATGTGTGATAATTTTTATCAGCTAGTGGTTTCGTTAAGAAATCCGCTAGTTGTTCATGTTGTTTAGAATTTACTTTTGTGGTTTTGAGTATATTATTTACAAAATACTCTCGTACTTTCAGGTATTTTAGTTCGATGTGCTTCACTCGACCTTTTCCGGTAGAGTTATAGCATAAGCTTATAGCAGACGTACTGTCTTCGAAAACTGTAATTGGATAATAAATCGAGTCTATTGTTTCTTCGTAGAGTCTGGCTATAAATAAAATGTCGTGAGCAGCTTCGCAGATAGCTATATACTCAGCTTCACCGGAGCTTTCGGCGATACACTTTTGTAACCGTGAACACCAGGTTATTATATTACCATATAAACGTATGATATAACCAGACGTTGATTTTCGAGTCAAGCTACTACCTGCGTGATCTGAGTCAATGTACGAGTCAAGTTGGTTTACTTTTTCAGATTTCCTAGTAAATAAAATACCCATTTTTGGTGTTTGTTTCAAATACTTGAGTAGGTGGTCTAAAAGGATCCAGTGAAGATCCTGTGGATTCGACTGAAACCTAGCTAAGTAATTTGTGGCGAAGGCTATATCTGGTCTAGAATTGTTAGCCAGGTACAAGATCGCACCTATGGCTTGTTTATATGAGTATGGTTTTCGTTTTTCATTTGATTTGATTTTTAATTTATTTTGGGAGGCGAATGGTACCATAGGGGTAGTACAACTCCCCACTATGCCAAAAGCTTCCAACATCGAGATCGTATAATCAGTTTGGTGAAGGAAAATCGATTCGTTATTTTTCCACTCAAACTGTATACCTAGGTACCTAGTTGGTATTCCTAGATTTTTAATTTCAAAAATCTGTTCGAGTTCGCCAATTATGAATTCGATGAGTTGAATACAACTCCCTGTTATTAGGATATCGTCTACATAAATGAGAATAATGATAATTTTATTACCCTTTCTCAAGATGTAGATACAGGGTTCTCTTTCAGAACGTTTGAAACCTAGTGATCTCATCGCCTTATGAAATGTGTTATACCAGAGTTTTGGAGAGATCGCTAGGCCATAAATGGCCTTGTCTAGTTTACATACAAATCTTTTCCCATCGATATTGATACCTTGGGGAATCGAGACGTATTTTTCTCGGTCAATTTTGCTATGTAAAAATGCGTTTTTCACGTCAAGTTGTCGTATTGGCCATGCAAATTGTATTATGATGGCTAATAACATTCGAATAATTATAGCGGAAGGCGTAGGAGATGCGGTTTCCTCCGAAGAGTAATTTTCCTTATCTCTACTACCCACTGCCACTAATCTAGCTTTTAGAGTGCCGTCTTCTTTTACAGTGAACACCCATTTCATTGGTATTACATTCATTCCCCTCCTTCTAGGTACGATTGTCCAAACGATGTGTTTATTCATAGCTTGTAATTCGGCCAGAAGAGGAGGTTGCCATTTAGCTAAATTTTTCGAGTTTGTAGCTTCAAGGTACGTCATAGGTTTTTCATTCAGATTTATTATATTTTGAGGTTCGTGATATGAGTATTTGATATTAATTGGAATATTTTCGTGTTCATCCCAATCTTCATCTAATTCTAGCTCATGGATTGAGATTTCGGAATCTGATTCTTCATTATTGTTTAGAGCGTGTTCCTGATTTTGTTCGTTTTGAAGAGTTACTTGTTGTTCAAGGTTTGTTTCAGTTTCGTTAGTTACAGTATCAGTATCAGTTAATATTTGAAACGTCGTCACATTTGAGTCAGGGTAATCATTTTTATAAAGTTTAGATTCGTCTATTTTAACATTACAGGTATCAAGAGTCTTTTTAGTCGTTGGGTCATAAACTGTGTAACCAGTTTTTGTAAAACCTACGAGATAGTAAGTATTTGATCGCGGAGTAAATTTCATTCCTCTAGGTATAGTTTCATTTAATGTATATGCTCTAGAACCAATAATTTTTATATTCGAGATATCAGGAATCTTTTCAAATAATTTTTCATATGGAGTCATCATGTCAAGTGCTGAATGTGGAGTCCTATTATAAATATAACAGGCAGCGTGTATAGCCAAACCCCACATTCCTACCTCAAAACCTGATTCAAAGAGAAGAGCTCTAGCTCTCTCCTCTATTGTCCTATTCACGCGTTCTGCCAGGCCGTTATGTTCGTGACAATTTGGCTCTGACTCCTGTATTGTTACACCGTATTTTTCAAGGACACGTTTCATTTCAATACCTATGAATTCGGTACCGTTATCACAACGAAGTTGGTCGAATTGACCAGCTCCAGGATATCTAGCCTGTAAAAAACGAAGTGCTTCGTCCATGCACGTTGCTGTTTCTACACCGGATTTTGTCTTTATAACAAACACTTGTAGATACCTAGTAAAGTCGTCAGAAACACACATAACGTATCTGTTTTTAAGAATGAACGTGGGTGGTGAAATTGGGCCGATCAGGTCAGCATGTATGCGTTCGCACGGGCGTGAAGCGCGTTCACGATCCTTTTCAAACGATTTCTTAGTTTGCTTAGATTTTGAACAAACTTCACAATTCGCCACCGTCACGTCGCACATTAATTCCCCCGCTCCCACTGCAACCTTGTCAAGTCTATTAACTGAGGGAGAAGAAATGTGTCCCATACGGCGGTGCCACAATTCCCCTTCCTCTTGTAGCAACTTTTTCTGTTGCGGAGTTAAATTACGTTTAATTTTTCGATATCTATTCCTAGTAATGGTTTTCAAGCACGTCAAGGAAGCGCCGGAATTATTAGCGCCTTCATTAATTATATAGCAATTTTTCGATACCTCGTTGAATACACACTGAGATTGATCTCGCACATTTAACAATAAAGTATCACTATTTTCTAATTTATTATCGATTATTTGTGTTCTCATTCTATAGATACCGTTAGACTGTTCAATTGCAGCAAGTTTTTGACCAAACTTACGGCAGAGAAGATGACCAGCTCTAGGATACAATACCAACGTTGTTTTAAATTGTAGGTTCAGAGCTGATACACTAATAATACAGTCTGTCGCATTAGGCACGTATTGTACCTGTTTTAAATTTATAATTGTTTTAGTTTTATTGAACGAAATCAAGAGCGGAAGATAACCTTCCCCTACAGCACGTAAATTTTCGGCAGTTTTATCAGCTGTAGTTACTTTTTCTGGGCTTTCGAATTCAATGTAATCAAACAGTAATGACTTATCACTAACGATATGGTGAGAAGCCGCTGAATCGATAATAAAGATCGAGCTAGAGTTAAATTTATCAGATAAATACAGATTTTTCAAGTCGTTACCTTTAGTGTGATTAGACCTTTTTGCTTTCTTACAGTCACCGACTTCGTGTCCATACTGATAACAGTTGTAACAAAGCCTACCAGGATTGGGGCATTTGTCAATTGTATGGAAGAATTCGCTACACTTCAAACATCGTACCGCCGCCTTCTCCTCCTTCGACATTTTTCGCAGTTTTTCCAATTGCTCTGGAGTATATTTTTCGTGTACAGGTTTGGATTTGAAATTGGATTTATCTTCGTGATTGTAGGGTCTCTTGGCTGGAGCACGACCCTGGTTGGCGGACGAATGATTATTGTTGCCGTTATTATTGGTTTCAGGTTTCGTTACAGACGGTTTCTTTTTCGCAGGATGAGACTCGGCGATTTGAGTGAATCTTTGTTGAAAGTATTCGAGATTTTGATTGTCATCAGGTAATGATGTAACCGTTGAGTAGAACGTAGAGAATGGCGATTTTTCGTCGTATATACCATCTATTTTCTGTAGGAATATCGTTCTCTGGAACTCGTCGGAGTAAGTGGTGCCAATCTCTTCATACTCGGTAATTAGCTGGTTGAAGTCGGCTATAAATCTTTGAGCGTCGAACTGAGGTCGGAATCTAAGCCGGATAAATCTTTCATGAAGTTGTACTAATTCATGTGTTCTATTGCTTTTAAATGTGCAACAGAGGTATACATAGGCGTCGTATGCCGTGTATATTTCCCCCAAACGACCATTTATCGATTTGGAGACTGAAGCTTTCAAGTATTGGAGCGTCTGGGCATCCAGTGTTGCCCTACGAGAAGGCGACATTTGTACCTCGATTCCACGTTCTGACGTAATAAAAATTACAAGGTTCAAAGCTCTCAGGTCCAATTCTACCATCTTCTTCCACCCTTTTACATTTTTATGTCCCTGAAGCTTTTCATACTCTTGCATAGGACGTATTTGGAAAGGTGGCGTGATGAAAGCTTTATCGGCGGCCAACCACTGCTGCTGCTCTTGGTTCATGAACATGTTGTTATTTTGTAATAGCGCGAAAAGTTGTGCTTGTACCTCTTTATTTATGATTTCTTGCATTGCAGGTGTAATTACAGGATTTACAGGTGGTTCTTTTTCTTTATTTATTGATTCGTCTACCGGAGAGGTATTGTTTTGCAATTCTTCATTCGCCGTATCATTCGCTGTTTTACTTCTCGTGGATGGTGGCGCCATAGTTCTTGACTTTGCACAGACACGATTCAATCACGATTTTTTTTTTTTCAATGCGATATTTTATTTTACTTAATTATCTCGTTTTTAGAAAAACAAGGAAAAAAAAATACGTTCGATATTTCAATAGTTCTCACGAAAAAAAAATTACACTACCAAAAAAAATGGTTGATGTTAGCTCTACAGCTGAAGCACGAGACAAGATCACGACCCGAAGGACTAGATGAAGGATAAAATACTACGTGGTATTTTATCAACCATTTTTAACGAAGTGACTATCTGGTTGATCCGTTAAACCACTGAACGGCAGGATTCTAGTCGTGGTACGAGCTCGTAGCGATCCTAGTGGAAACGAGTAGTGTGTAGTTAGGGCGAGGGAGGGTTCCGGAGGGACCTTACCTACCAACAGAAAAATTTCACAATCCCAATTATTATATTGATAAAACTCGATTTTTAGTAAAATTGAGTATTAAAAAGGGGGTAATTGTGAACGAGGCAATACCTTTTGCCAATTATCAGGTATCTTGGCAGAAAACTTTTTCGAACATCGTCAATAAGTCACCGAAACAAAAAAAAATCACCGCCATGACGATTTGTATTGATGAAGTTCATTTTTAGTACCTCTGTTCACAATTACCCTATAATTGCCGGGTAATTGTGAACATAGCATGTTCAATTGTAAACAGTGTATTACTCAAAACTAATTCATGAAAAAAAATTTTCAATTGCACGAAAATGTAGCTTGAAATCTCTACTTTCAGCCGCTTTATGTACTTTTGGAAAAAAAGTTTCTATAGGATCAAAATAATTCATAATAAATGAAAAAAGAAATGAAAATGCAAAAAGTGTTCACAATTAGCCTGATTGACCTTACACTCGTTGACTCCGCCCACTCTCTATCGCACCTCCAGTGCAATAACAACACAACACAATCTCAAAAAAAATGAACTTCTTTATTTTTGATGTAAATTGAAAACTGATCAAAGATGAGCACGTTTCAGGAAAAAATACGAAGGTCAAATTTTTTTGAGATGTGTTGTTATTGCACTAGGGGTGCGCTATGTTCGCGTTCCGAGATGCAATAAATAATTATTTCGATCAGGATTTTACTTATTAGCCGGCCATAGGTATTAGGTAGTATGGAACCGGGATTGGAGACTAGTACCAACGTATAGCCTAGCGCGCGGGGAGTTTCTTGCACCTGATCTCAGACCCCTTATGTGTTCATGGTATGCAACCACTTATACATTTTTTTAAAAATTGAATAAAATCGTAAATCTAAGTATCAAGGATGGTAGAAAAAAAAATTGCAAAAAAATTGTGGTATACACTTTTTGCCTATCTTCATTTTTGAAGGGGCTACAGTGATTTTAAATTTTCTCAGAATTTTATTTTTTTTTAATTTCACTGAAATTGTTAGTTTAATTTAAGTACCTAGGATTATAGAAAAAAAATTGCAAAAAAATTTGTGGTATACACCTTTTGCCTATCTTTACTTTTGAAGGGGCAGAAATTATTTTAAATTTCCCCAAAAATTCATTTTTTCAAAGTTTGACTGAAATCTTCAACTTTGCTGCCCCTTCAAAAGTGAAGATAGGCAAAAAGTGTATACCACAAATTTTTTTGCTATTTTTTTTCTATAATCCTAGGTACTTAAACTAACAATTTCAGTGAAATTTTAAAAAAATATAATTTTTGGAAAATTTAAAATCACTGCAGCCCCTTCAAAAATGAAGATAGGCAAAAAGTGTATACCACAAATTTTTTTGCAAATGTTTTATTCTATCATCTTTGATACCTACTTGAATAAACGATTTTTTCAAATATTTTCAAAACATTATACGTCGTATTTTCATGTGTGAGTGGTTGCATACGATGAACATATAAGGGGTGTGAGACCAGACGCAAGCAACTTCCCGCGCGCTAGGCTATACGTTGGTAGTTGGTACTAGTCTCCAATCCCGGTTCCATACTACCTATGGCCGGTTAATATTAAACAGAGTTGTTAAGAGTCCTTGAAAATTGCGACTTGCGACTCCGAGTCAAAACGTCCGAGTCCTTGAAAATTACGACTCAGAGTCCATATCAAGCGAGTTTTTCATCAAAACACTCTGAAAAAGACTCCCGAGTCTTTAGCAAGTGTTAGAGTCCCATTTCGAGTCTCTTTTCCAGAGTCTTTTTTTTTAAATTCCTGATGTTAACTTGTTAAGCAATTTTGAATTGAAAATTTTAGGTTCGTTCGGGCGTTTTCTAAGATATGAAAATACGATTTGCAATTCATAATTTTTAGACAATTTTCGGATATTAGACAATTTTCGGATATGGTTGGCTAATTTTGGTTAAAAATACAGTGAAATTTTTGTATTTTTCACCAAAACTGCGACTCGCAAAAAAGACTCGCTCGAATAGATCGAGTCATTCAAAAAGCGAGACTCTTGAGTTCTAGAAGAGCGAGTCTCTGAGAAAAAAGACTCGAAGTCTCATTTCGAGTCGACTCCGAGTCTGCGAGTCCTTCGCGAATCTCTTTTCAGAGCAGACTCTTATCAACTCTGGTATTAAATTAAATCTAAATTAAAACTTGAAAAGTTTAATTATCGAATCAATGACGAACACTGAAAATTTGGAAATGAAGCAAAATATCACACTTTCAGTAAACTTTGCCAACAAACATCGATTTGATAGATTATAATATTTAAATTTACTCAATATCTATCTAGGTACTCATAAAGTGAACATTGAAAAGTATTCGTATTATTCTGAATTTTCTGATTGAACATTGAAGTCTTCATATCTTTCAATTCTGAGTTTCTAATAATTAATTTTGAGTTTTGAGTGAAAACATCAATGTTCAATAAAACTACTTTTTTTATTTTTTATTTAAAAAAATTCTAGATTTTTTGAAATTTTATTTTTTTAAAGTTTAAATTGGTCTCATACCGGGTGTATATTTAGTGGACGAATAATCCTTCATTTTTGAATATAAGCGGGTAGGTCTAGGTACCAGTACCATAAAAAAAAACACTTTGAAATGAACACGTTGCCTATCCTAATAATTGAAGGGGCAAATGCTGCTTCTAAAAAAAATCACGTTGAACAATTTTTCAATCATAGAAATGGACAGTACTATGAGAACTGAACAATTGTCTTCCATTACATGACTTATTGCCTAATTTCAAAATTGAAGAGACACCAAAAAAAATTGTTCATAAAAAAGTAAAAATATAAATAAAATAAACCAAGGGAATGGATAGTACATTGAAAACGGAATAAATTCTGTTCCAAAGACTTTTGGTCTAACATCGAAAATGAAGGGTCTACGAGCAATTCAAAATTGAGAAAATTTAAAAATGTTTTGAAGTCCACTTATTTTTAATGACCGGTAGCCCCTTCATTTTCGATGTTAGACAAAAAGTCTACAGAACAAGAATTGTTCGGTTTTCAACGTACTATCCATCTCTAGATTGACTTATTTTTTTAGAATTTTTTATACCGTAACATGGAGTTACTTTGGCCCTTGAGGGTAACTTTGGCCCAGTGCAAAAATTACTGCATTTAGCCTAATATGAAAAATGCGACCGTTTCGACACTAGGCCAAAGTCACCCCCTATGGCCAAAGTAACCCCATGTTACGGTAAACAATTTTTTTGTAGCCCCTTCAATTTCACGGTAGGGAAAAAACAATGAGATGAAAATTTGTTTAGTTTTGAAAGTACTATCCATTCCCATGGTTGGAAAATTTTTAACGCGATTTTTTAGAAGTAGCATTCGTCCCTTCAATTATCAAGATAGGAAACATGTTCATCTAGTTTTTTTTTAATGGTGCCAGGTTATATCCAAAATTGAAGTATCATCCTCCACTTACGTGATACCCATATTGTATCTACTTTGAATTACGGTAGGTAAAGGTACCTTCCTGTATTTTATTGAACGTATTTTAAAATTCAAGTCCAAGTTTTGTTTGAATATATGCGTTTTAAACACGTTGAAGGATAAGTTATCCACCTTCATTGTGCATTTTTGATCAGTTTTTAAACCGGGAAAAGTTCGAAATCAGTGTATTGGCTGATTTTCAGTTGTGATTAAGCAATGTTGGATGGAAAAAAAGTTATTCAGAAATTATTCTTCATTTTCAATTCAAATTTTTGCAAATAGGAACCTACTTTTCTTTAAAAGTTGATCGCGAATACAAATTCGCCAAATGCAGTTTTCAAAAGACAACCTGGTGTAGGACGAATTTTTCGTCATGAATAATCAAATATTGCCTTCTCTTTTTATAACAAACTAACGTTAGTAAAATTTCCTTCGAAGTTGTGTTTTCCTTCTTTTATCTTTCTGGAGCTTAGTTATCTAATTAGTAGTAAATTAAAAATGTGCTTCTATGTATTTATAAATAATGACCAAATTGTTGTTTGACGGTTGCATTCGGAAGCATTAGGTATTTCTTATCTGACAAACCTACTGATAACTAATTAATCAATACAAGAAAACATTGAGAAAAAAAAAACAAAAATAACCTTAGCCTCAGTTCATCTGACCATATGTGGTATATACCTATGAGAACATCCGATAAGAATTGATTAACATTGTAAGCATTTACTTCACTTACTATTAGGATTAGGATCTTGTTTCAAACGAATACCATCATCGCTACAGTAGTGTTTTTGAACATGTGATAGGTTTAGGTACTAGTGAGTAGTCTGAATAATTTGGGTTGTATTCAAATGCAATCGATATTTTTTTCTAATTTCGAAATTGAATGAACATCCAGTATGAAAAATAATTCACACTTAGGTGAAATCATTATTTTAGTCGCCATTTTGTTCTATGTCCACGTAAGTTTTGGTAAGTTATTCGATTGTTATTGTTGCATTTTATAGACCTACAGTTCATTTAGATTATGTTTTGGTTGAGTATTGTGCATTTCGACTTGAAATTATATGGCTGTTTAAGCTAACTTTTGGCTGATGGAAAATACGGGGTTTTCAGCTTTTAGCTTTCGGCTTTCGGCTTTTGGCTTTTATCAATTCAAATTTCAATGTAAGTTTCAATTTTTCATCTAAAATCTAAATTCAAAAGCTCTAATAACTCACCAAATTGCAATTTTTAATTTTTTACGTAGATGAAAGGTTTTGAGAATATTTATTTTCAACATTCAACTTCACAAATTTATACTTATGGTTGGAGGGGAAAGATTGGAAAATTTCACTAAAAAATTAATATTTTTTGGATTTTATTTCAAGGAAAGTGTTGAATTTTAATTTTTGAAAAAAAAACTGTTGGAAAGCTGAAAAAATGAAGCTTTCGGCTGCTGAATTATAAAACTGAGCTAGATTTCAGCTTTTCAAAAGCCTAAACAATGATAGCTTTCTGCTTTTCAACTTTCAGCTTTCAGCTTTTGGCTGGCTTCCGGTCCCTGGAAAACTGTCTATCTAGTACGCTCGAACCTCTCCCTTCATCATCACACGCAAAAAAATAATAATAGAAAATGTTGAGAAAATTAGTAAATTTTATTTCAAAAAATAAAATTTAGGTATTAATTTTTTTTTGAGTGCACTGTGTCATTCCATGGTCATTCTATTTCGAATCGGACAATTTTTTTGGATCCTAAGAGAATAGGGAAAGTTTTTTTTTTCACTTTCATGATTTCCGCTAAAAGTAGGTACCTAAACCTAGACCTACTCAAATTTGGAGTCATATTTCATCACTGATAATACAGGGTGTTTCATGAATCGGCTGCCAAACGCATTTTTCGTTATATAAGTCTACTTTTACTCCCTCTCGCGAATAGCTTTAGTGCTCAAACTCGTCTTTTACTCCCTCTATAACGGAAAATATCGTATGAAACTCGGGAGATAAATGATTTTCGACAATTTTGAGTTATTTCCATCGCTTCGCTCGGGCAATAAACCTCAAAATTCGTCGAAAATAACTATATATCTCCCTAGTTGCATAATAATACTGTTTTTTGGATATAGGTAACCGGATACCACTAAAAAAAACTTGAGATGAACATGTTTCCTATCTTAAAAATTGAAAGGGCAAATACTGCTAAAAAAATCACGTTAAAAATTTTTTAACCATGGGAATAGATAGTACTATGAAAATTGAACCAATGTTCTTCTAATGACTTTATGCCTAACTTTAAAATTGAAGGAGCTACAAAAAAATTGTTCTAAAAAAATACTAAAAAAATCAACTAATCAAGATAATGCATAAAACGTTAGAAACTGAAGACTTCTTGCCTTACATTGAAAATTTAGGGGCCACGGGTAACTCAAAATGAATAAATTTTCAAATTTTTTCAATTTTGAATAACCTTCAACGCTTTATTTAAATTATAAGAGGAACATTTGTTCAGTATTCAAAGCACTTTCTATTCCCATGGTTAAAAAAATTTTAACGTAATTTTTTTAGAAGAAGCACTTGCTCCTTCAATTTTTAAGATAGGTGACATGTTTACCTCAAGTTTTTTTTAGCGGTCCGGTCTCCTTTAAATCCTAAAAGATACGTTTTGCAGATGATTCATGGAACACCCTGTATTTTAGGGTCGAGGACATCGCATTCAAAGTAAATCCAAAATACCTATTTATCTAAGTTTAAAGTCCAATTTGATCGTAAAAAAACAACTTGTAATCGGCAACCACAATCGTTAGTTGTTTGACTATATTGTAGATCAGAGAGAACAATTTTTTTGAATAACTTGATGTCTTATAATCTTTTCATTTTATTAGGCAGGTATCCGCCTCATCCATGGAATAGGTAAAATTTAAAGTTATGTAGGTAACATGTATTTTTTCAAAAAAAAAAAGAAAGTATTTTCTGGTCTAAATAGTCACTATTATAAATAAGTAAAATTTATGTGAATAACTTTTGAATTTTTGTCCAATTACAAAAAATATTTAGAAAGTTTATGCTCGATTGGAAGATGCATACCTATTAATCGATTTCGAATTCCCCTCTCCATTTTCGTAGATACTCTTTCAAAATCCATACTTTTTCACGGTATCACGATATTGCGATTCGAAAATCAAAATTTCAATTTTTTTGTATCACTTTATCACAGAATTCTTTTTTTTTAGTACGAACTCACCGAAATCTATTTCTAAAACGATAAATGTCAAGTAATTATGAGGAAGATTACATTTTAATAAGATTATACCAAAAAAAAATGATAGGTACCTAGTTGACTTCTCCAAAACCTTAACAGAAGACAAGCCACTCGACATTTTGGATTTTTGCGAATAGTAAATTTGAGGAATCAAATCCAGTTGTAATTTAAATTAAGCATCTCAAAAAACATTACTTGGCTATCATTTCGACAGAATAATATGGATTTTTCTGGTTTTACAAAAAATACTCCGCTGAATACTGAAAATGGACGCCTTCTAAATGTCTGTTACCTATATTTTTATAGGAATACGAATATACCCCGATGTTTCCGAGTTAATTATCAAAACGGGAGGTAAATTAACGTTGAATTGCACCAGCGACGAACCTATTCAATGGTCTTTTCCAAAAGAGGTGATTCATTTGTTGTAATGTTATCTTTTTCAATTTTTATTTGTAGATTGTTGAAGCTTCACATTAATTTTATTGTTTTTTTCTTTGATTTTTTTTTCGCAAATGATTAGATTTAGTAGGTAGTTTATTAATTTTTTTTATATTTTTTGATTTTTTTTTTTAAATTCTGTATTATTTATTCGTAGAGCAAGAATCTTACCAAAAAAACTGAAAATGGAACTAAGCATGGCATTTATTACAGTAGGCTTACTATCAATTCGACCCAATATTTAGATACCGGATACTTCATTTGTCGATCCAAAAATAATGCCAGTAATGTTGCTCAGATCTATATCTACTGTTTTGGTGAGTATTCTACCTACTCATATTTAGAGGTTTTTAAAAAAAGATTTTTTCAATTTTTTGCCATTGTTTATTTATTTATTTATTTATGCGTTTCCAGATGAGAGTCATATATTGGCAAAGAGCTCTACCATGGTAGATGGTGCGATGTATGATAGAGCTGAAATTCCTTGCAAACCCACTTCACCCACTATAAATGTAACTCTAACTAGATCCGAAGTAAATGTGGTATGTACACATCATTGAGAATTTTTTTTCTTAATCACTTATGCGTTGAAGTCATATCTTGGCTAATGGTAAATTTCAACTTTTTTAAAGGAATCTATTGAAAAATATGATCCAAAAATCGGATTCGTCATTTCAACCCATTCAATAATTGGTTCCGATACCTTTTATTGCTCGGCCCCAGAATATGGAAGAGAACAGAAGATTAAAGTGAGAGTTCATCGTAAGTTCACCATTATTGTGCATATTTGATTGTGAAATATTGCTATACCTACTTATGTACCTACGTGAATAATATTTTGAATAAGTATTATTGATTTTTTTACAGCTCCGCATAATGGCTCTTCATCCGATCCTCACTTAGAAGCCTTTGATTCGAATTCTAATTATCCAGTATTTGAAACCCAAAACGCGACGATAAATTGTTCTGTAATCACTTCCATCCATACGGGAATAAAGTCTTTGGAGTGGGAATTTCCAAAAAATGTTGAGAAGGTAGGTAATTAAATGTGTGCCCAGCTGTACTTTTTATTACTACAAAATTATTTTCATTTGCAGAAAATTATTGTTGAAAACATCAGAGAAATAAGGCACGATACACTAAAATTCATTACATTTTTTCAAAGTCTCAGCATTCACAACGTGACTAAAGATGATCAAGGAAATTTTAGTTGCAAAGTTGTTGATGGAGATTCCAGAACAAAAGTGTCCACTTACTTTTTACAGATCGAAGGTCAGATTAAATGCGAAAATTATCCGAGAAATTTCGAATTTTGTTGAGGACATTAAGTACATATTAAAAATAATCTAATTCCAGACTACAATTCCGCTTCCTTAAATGTCGCCGCAGAAAATTCTGATACGGTAACTGTAAAAGTTGGAGAATATCCTAGTGTTGAATTGGTCGGTATTATAGAAGCGTGTCCAAACCAGACTACAAGAACTTGGTAAATAATTACAACATACAGATATTGTTCAGAATAATTTTTTTTATCACTAGTCGACAAAAAAATGTTTCCTCTATGTATGGGTTTCAATTGCCAAATTTTGGTTGCTTTTATGTAACTAATGAAAGAAAAAATAATTTTTTTGACCAAGGTTTGGTTGGGGGGGGGGCTGGGGATCGAAAAATATGGGTTTTCAAGAACAATAAACAGAAGCTTGAGAAAAAATTTAAAAAAATTTTTGGATCTAGTCTAATAGGAAATTTCAGGTGAATTGAATGGAATAAACCCCCAAACCTCTTTCTCTTTTAGAAAAAAAGTTACAGCCAAAACTTTCCTAAATTCTGTGAAAAATTCGATTTTTTTGTGCTTTGGCTACCATAAGTGACATTTCTGAGAAAATTAAGCGTCCTAGGACAAAAATGATGAGATCCAAAATGTAGAGAATTAAATTTTCTATCTGGTAGAAGTGGTTAGATTTTTCTGAAAGGCATAGTTTTCAAGATATTCTCGAGTAGATTTAACCATTAGTGGAGTTTTGGCAGCCAAACTTTTATTTATAGGTTTAGGTAGGTACCTACTTATTTAATTATTCTTATTTGTCTCCACTAATGTTCAAATTTATTCAAGAATATTTTGAAATCTATGCCTCTCAGAAAAATCTAACCGCTTCTATCAGATAGGAAATTTAATTTTCTACAGTTTTGGTTCTTATCATTTTTGTCCTAGGACGCTTAAATTTCTCAGAAATGTCATTTTTTGGTAGTCAAGGCATAAAAAAATCGATTTTTTCACAGAATTTAGGAAAGTTTAGGCTGTAACTTTTTTTTCTAAAAGAGATAACGGTCTGCGGATTATTCCATTTGATTCACCGTAAAATTTCCTATAGTGGGACAAAAAAAAGTTCTATTTTTTTTTCTCAAGCCCCTGTTTATTGTCCTTGAAAACGCCTATTTTTCGACCTCTGTCCCCAAGCAAACTTTGGTCAAAAAAATTATTTTTTCCTTCATTAGTTAGATACATAAAGGCAACCAAAATTTGGGAATTGGAACTCAGACACAAAAATCGTGTCGACCTGTGTAATTCAACTTTTTTTCTTTTCAATAAAATTATTTCGGAGTCGTCGGTCCCAAAATGGCGGAGGTAGAGGCTCTAAAAAAGCCGTATGATTTTGAAAAATTTATTTTAAAAAAATGTAAGTACCAATTAGAATTTATTTTCCATCAAAAACATGCTTATTGGAACCTTATTAACTGATCCTGAAAATTTCACATCGATTAAAGATCTGTTCCTTTTTTTTTTGAAAATTATTTTATGAAAATATGTAGTTTTTTGGATTGTGCAAAATGTGACTAAAAATAAACTATAGCAAGCATATTGCATGCATTCAGCAGTTTCCTTCAAGTCTACAAATATCGGTTAATAATTTTTTGTCATTTTCGTACTAACAGTGGAAAAACTACCTAATTATTTCCCCACTTTCCCCTTTCGAGCGATTTGATTCAGATTTTCGATTTCATCACTTCAGTTCTCGTATCCTTAAATTTGGATCAAAGTTTCCGTAAATCCCAAAAAATGTGGTGGGCTATATTTTTGGAAGCGCTAATTTCACATTTCGACTCATTTTCTTGATTTTGCTCTTTTAGCCACCGCACCCTCAAATTTGAGCTAAGATTTCAATCAAAACCATGCGACGTATCGCTTGTAATTTTTTCGAGAATGCTGAGTTCCATTTTCTAAAGAGGGAAGGAATCAAATCCTAAAAAAATGAGTTTGTTGAAAATTATAATTAGTGTCCTCGAAAACATTACGACCGATAAGTCACACGATTGAAGGTTCTTGAATTTTTGCTCAAATTTTTCTCGATCAAAAAAACATTGATTTTTAAGAAAGGGCATCAAATTTTTTCGGAGAAAAAAAAAGTACGTTTCAAAAGCGAAAATAGGTAATCTTTTTCCAAAATTTTACAAACCAGTTTCGACTGTTCGAGGATTTTCTCATTTCTCTCCTACAGGTAGATTTATAGGTATGTTTGAGATTACCTAGGTAGGTATGTGTTGTTTTGTTTATCCAACTACCTATCCTATCTAATTATCTGAATTTGAAAAACTTTACTTTTGTGTATCTATAGGTACGATTCCCAAGGGAGAGAAATACGCGATTACAATGAAAATATACCGTATGATGTAATTAATGAAGATAATATAACAAAACTTAGAATTATTGGCGTAGAATTGGAGAATATGGGAATATACCAACTGAAAGTTAACAATTCGTTGAAAACAAAAACTTTGAATTTCACTATGATCGTCGAAAGTGAGATGTATTTTATCACAAAGTTTAACAGATTTTTTCATATTAAAAAATCCGAAAATCCGATGAAAAATTTTTAATTTCAGAGGAACCCTACATAAGTAATGGAGAGACATTTTCATCGGGATTCTTGAAACCGAACGTTAACTATACTTTTGAATGTATCATCACCGGATATCCTGTTCCCCAAATTACGTGGTCAGCCATGAATTGTAATAACTTCCCCAACTGTGGAAACAATAGTTTTCAAATCTTACCAGTGAGATGAAATTGCATATTAAAATGTATATTTAATGCAACATATTACAAAATTCCAGAGCTGATGTATATTTTCTTTATAGATTTCTCAGCATAAAGAAGAACGAATAAAAGTGTACGAGGTGAAATCTACGCTTTATATTGAACTTGATCAAAGTATGATCATACAATGTGAAGCAAATAATTCACTAGGATCATCTGATTCATCATCGTGGTTTCTACTTGCTGGTAGGTATCTAATTCATTCTCTCACCAATTGACAATTTAAAAATTTTTTTTATAATTGAGAACCAAGATATGGTAGACGATAGAAATTAAAAAACATCCCTGTTGTATTGATGATTAGAATATGGAGCTGAAGTTGTACTGCAAGAAAATTATGCGAAGCCGATTGTCACCGGAGACGATATCGAGCTTACATGCGCTGCTTCGAAATATCGAAACACCGGTAATTTTACGTGGTTTTTTGGAAAAAACGAAATAATTCCATCTCAGGGTAAAGTTGTATTTTTGTATTCAAATATCATTAATACATTTAATTACTTATTTGGATAGTATTTGAGTTTCTGCGCCTCCTTGAGCCATTGACCTCAGAATTTGAGACCAATTGTTGCTACATTTAATTTTCAAAAAAATTAATTGAAATGACAACTTAAATTTTATGAAAATTGCATAAATTGAAATGCAGTTGGCAGAACTTCCTTGAATGTTTTATAGAAAATTATTCTAGACCAATAAAATTTTTGAAAAAATTCGTTAAATTCGCAATCTACAATTTTTCAATCGCTTTGTAGAGGGCGAAAAATATGGTATCCAATGACTGTGGAAGATGTAAAAGCTTGAATCGCATTTTCTAGGATGACGATATTAAAATTGCAAACAGGATTTTCTTTTTTTCGTTTTGATCATTGTTTTTAGTCTTAAATTTAGTGTAATGGAGAAATTGAAATCAGCGTTAAATTTTAGACTGAAAACGGTTAAACGCGTTTTTTCAAGAAGTTTTTTTTTTACATTGGCGACTTTTCTTGGCAGGGTTACTCAATCTTGGAAATTTTTGTTACACCCGGAAAAATTCTATCGAGGTTATCAGCCAGTGGCACGATCCAAATGCGCTGGAACCCAATTTTTTTTATTGAAAATCTCCCTATTTTGAGATCCCTCATATGGATAGAAAGCTTAGAATTTTTTTTAGATGTCTTCGAATCGAAGTAGGTACTTACTATTTACCTATAATAGAAGTTTTTATTTTCAGATATTCAAATCAAAAATTATGCTACCAATTTTTCATACGTTTCTACCCTGTCAATCACGAATATACAGAAAAATCACAGTGGAATGTACTTTTGTAAAATATCTGTCAAGAATTCACCATTGAAGAGGCCCTCGTTGAATAACGACATAGAAATCATTTCCGACGACAGGAGCCATTTTTTAAATGTTCAAGGTTGATTTGAATCAGTACACCTTTTTCTGAATGTTTATAACTTTTACATATGATTATTGATTGATTTGATAAACTGTATTTCTTGCTTCGTTTATTTCCATTAGTTAATCCACATTTATGTACCTAATTTTAGATGTTAACATGCCATCTATTGTCCACTCTAATATGAACGGCGGAGCTCTGCATGTTGAATGCGGTACATCAATAAAATTTATGATTCAAGTTGATGGAATTCCACCACCTGTTGTGGTTTGGTATAAGGTAAAGTGATTTTTTTATGTAGGTATTTTGATGAAATAGATACCTATAAATTCTCATGCATGAGATCGGTAGCTTATATAATAAAAATATATCGAAAAGATTGGAAAAAATACATCTTCAGATTTGTGTTAGGTACCTAGCTACCTACCTACTACATACTCTTAAGTTACTTCAAATGAATGGTTCATTTAATCCAGTGCCAGATTGCAAGTAAACGGTAAATGATGATAAAGGCGTGAAATTTGGTATGTTGAACAAAAACATCATAGGAAATTTTTTGAGCCCGGGAGGCAATCGCCAACCCCCATAGAAGGGGAGGGGAGAAGTTTGAAGAGGGGTTCCGCCAGCCATTTTTCGAAGTTGGGCTATCGCCCTTTTTTGGTGTCATTTCCATAAGATTGGATCCTGCGGAGTTCAAAAATCGTATTAGGTACTTTCAAAATCCGAGCGAGAGAAGTGCCTCAAATTTAAGATTCCTCAATTCGTGTTTTCGTATTTTTCCCCCTAAAAACTGTCTAAAAATCACATTTTTTTCAACTTTGCACAACCTGCCGACCTTCCAACCGAATTTTTATTACGATTTTCGAAATCTACGGGTAGATTACCATGTACAGGGTGATCCAAGAGTCAACGTTCATACTACATTTTTGGATATAACCGAAAAAAAAAGTTAATGAGCAAGTTGCCTATCTTGACAATTGAAGGGGAAAATGCTGTTATTTAAAAAATCACGTAATTTTTTTTCAACCATGGGAATGAATATTAGTGCTTTGAAAACTGAATAAATTTTCATTGTATGACTTTTTGGCTAACTTAAAAATTGAAGGGGCTACAAAAAATTTAGTTCGAAAAAAATTCAAAAAATGAATTAAGTAATCAAGGGAATGGATAGTACATACGTTGAAAATTGAACAAACTTTGTTCTGAGAACTTTTTGCCTAACATGAAAAATAAAGGGGCTACGAGTCATTAAAAATGGGGAAAATTTAAAAAAAATTTTAAGCCCAATTATTTTGAATGACCCGTTTCCCCTTCATTTTTATGTTAGGCAAAAAGTTCTCAGAATACCTAACATTTTTTCAACTTTCAACGTACTATCCATTCCCTTGATTAGTTTTTAAGAATTTTTTTAGAACAAAATTTTTGGTAGCCCCTTGAATTTTCAAGTTAGGCAAAAAGTCATATTATAATGAAAATTTATTCAGTTTTCAAAGTACTATCCATTCCCATGGTTGAAAAAAAATTACGTGATTTTTTAAAAAACAGCATTTGTTCCTTCGATTGTCAAGATAGGCAACTTGTTCATCTAACTTTTATTTTAGTGGTACAAATGAAATATGGACGTCCACTCCCGGAACGTTTTACTACTTCCCATACCCCTACTCTGAGTGAATAAGAGGGTCTAAATTTTTTAAAATTGGACCAATTTTTCACATTTTTGCGTAAAAATTACGATTATTTAATTATAATAGGTACAAGATATAATTTATCGGTCGAAGTTCTTAAAACGATGCGATGTCTGAGTAGTATAGGTTCAATACAATAAATACAGGCCCACAGGCACCCAGAATACCCCCTCTGGAGAGGTGAGAGGGTCATTTTTGACTGGCATTTTACCCAATTTTGACTACTTGAGTAAAGTGAAAATAGTTTTACAGCTTTTTTCATCGCCTAATCGCGGAGTAAATTACTGAATAATATTGTCCAATCAGTCAATAATTTTCCATTCAATTCAAGTTGGAGGGGTGACTATTTAGGGGGAATATTTTCTCCTGAAATTTTCCTTTCACTCTCATTACCTACTTGGAATCGTCAATTTTCCATTTTAAAAAAAGGCTTTAATGATTTAATTGATATTATTTATTTCTAGGATGGTAAACCTATATCTTTCAGTGATCGTATTACCACGAATACCTTAAATGTCGGATATCAAATCTCCATTGCAAATTTATCAAGAGAGGATGAAGGAGAATACTCATTTCTTGCTACCAATAAAGGTGGTAGGGTTGGAGATAAGTTGCAACTAATTATCAAAGGTAAAATATGGGTTAAAATATACTGGTTGTTCGGTTTAAGGACCCGAATGTTTTCCTAAAGAATTACGTGGTATCCATATTCCATACCTACGTGCGTTGCTTGAGCTCAATATCGACGAAGCTATAATGCTTCCAATGCTCCCTTCTTCTGACTTTTTTTTTAATTTTTCAAAAAATAGCGTAGTTCATTTTTCAAGCTCTGCAGTCCCTGTGTTATTGAACTTGAGAAATTTATGCAAAAAATTCTTGTATGATATCAATTTTTTTCAAATTCTACTCTGTTATGACAAATTTACCCGTGTTTAAGTTTGAATTCGCTACATGGAGTTTTAAATGTTTTTTTTTTAGTAGCTCTTCAATTTTGAAGCTAGAAAATTCTGTTCAGGCCGAGATTATTAGAATTTCTTCCTCCGAATTTTTCACTGATTTTACCTGCCTATCATATTTTTAAACGTCATATACATGCTGAAATGATGAAATTTTGAAGAATATAAATTTGTGCCTTTAATTTAAAAAATATACATAAATGTCGGATTTCGTAAAAAAAATTTAGGTAGTTAACTTTAAAGGAAGGGAGACTTTCTAGAAAAAAACTGAGTTCTCGGCAATACTAGTGGTGCAGCCAAGGGGACCCTCAAAACGCAAATAGGTACGTAGCTTTTATACAGACCAATCGATCTAAAACTTTTTTTTTCCTTTTTCCACAAGCCGATTTGAAAGGTAGGTACAATTGAAAATAATTTTGATCCTAAAATGAAATTTCCATGCTTTCTCTACGGAGACGTAACTTCGTATAATGTAATTTTTTACATTTTACACGTCATCTCGGGTGTTTTTTAGCCTATTGGAACGATCGAACCAGATCGAACAAAATTTGGTTAGGAAAAATGTAGGTATTAAATGTGAATACCTACAAATTTAAAAAAAAACCTCCGACAATTACTCTAAACCTCGTTTTAAAAATTTCCAGAGCTCTTAAAAAAGTTTGATTATGAGTAATTACAAAAAAAAGGCCAAAGAAAATGTTACCTTTTTTGATTAAGTATATGCTGAACTTAATATCAGTTTTTTTCTTTTTAGATTTTGTGGAGTAGTGTCATATGTACAAAAATTATTTTTTGATTCCTGAATTTTAAGGATCATTGTCATGGAAAGTTGATAAAAAAAGTACATAACGACCCTCTAATTCTAAAACGGTCTAAGTGCCATTTTCATTTTTTTACAGGAGAGCCAAAAAACGTAACAAAATTTGCATTGCGCTTATGGACTTTGTAAATTTCAATCTCATTTTTTTCAGTTCTGAATTATTTAATTTACGTTTTTTAGATTTTAATCGATGCAGCTTGATTTAGAGAACTCGAAATTGTAAAAAACTCAATTTTGAAAAAAGTGGCACTTAGACCGTTTTAGCATTAGGGGGTCGATAAGCAAAAAATGTTTTGGCTCTAAAAAAAATTACTTTTTTTATAGCAATGTTGTCAAAAACTGAAATCTAATGAAAATAGAGTTAATCGCATTACACGTTGCAGTACTGAAAAAATTTCATCAAAAAATATTCGGCGTGAATAAAAACATTTTTTCCTCGATTTTGAGATACATGAGTAAGCGATTTAGTTTGGTAAAATTCGGGTTCTGCAACTTTTCATCTCTTCCTCACTCCATGTAGAGAGAGAAAAAAGTGGTCCCCTTTCCTTTGTTGCAGCTATGGGCCCAAATTTTTTCTAAAATGTCTACTATTCAAAATACACTATCTCTCCGATTTTTATTGAAATCGGTGGTTTTTTTAATTCAACCATTTATACTTATAGGGAAATGTCTACAAATTAAAATGCCAATTTTTCGTTTCAGGTGACAATGAGAAGATTTCCGTAGATTCGAGTACAATGGTGGAAAATGTGTATTTTAATTATATTTTCGGATTTTTAATATTCTTCCTCCTTTTGTTGGTTTACTTTGTGTTTTGGTTTCTAAGAAGGTTAAATAAAGAAAAGAAGGTACCTACCCAGACACAATATTGTCTGTTGAAAACGAAAATTAAGGATTCTTATTTTTAATTGCTCCATAATTCGTTGCAGAAATTACAGAAAAAATTGGAAGAATATGGATTAGAACAAATTAAAGGGAGTGCAGTTCCCAGCCTGGATCCAAACCTAGATATTGCAGAACAAACTTCCTTGATACCCTACAACGAAAAATACGAATTTCCTCGGGAAAAATTGGAATTTGGTACCTATGTTGAAAGTTTCATTTAAACTGAAACCTTTAACCCAGTAATGTCATAATGTATAATGAAATGATTTTTTAAAATTAATTTTTTAGGCGATGTACTTGGTTTTGGAGTGTTTGGTATCGTTAGAAAAGCAGAAGCGGTTGGTATAATTGAAAAAAACGTTCGAATGACTGTTGCTGTGAAAGTGGCGAAAAACCAACATGAGTCTTTATTTGTAAAAGCTCTCGCCTCTGAATTGAAGATAATGATTTATTTGGGACAACATCTTAATGTGGTGAATTTATTAGGAGCTTGTACCAAAGATTTAATAAAAGGTTGGTTCAGGTTCAGCCAAATAACGTAAGCTTTCATACACCCTCTAAATCTTTAAGAAAATTATTTGAAATGTAATATATTTTTAGGAGAATTGGCTGTCATTGTGGAATACTGCAAATTCGGAAATTTACGCAATTTTCTCTTAAATCAAAGAAATAATTTTATCAGTCAGATAAAAGGGCATGATAAAATAGATTTCTCAATTACCACACCTGTTACGTAAGAGGATCGGATATCCATCTCTGATTATGACCCGATTATCTTAGCAATTATTATAATAGGTACCTATCTTCTATACTTTCAGTTATGAAAACATTCCATTTCATGGAAAAAATGGAACCCCAAGTAAAAATGTTCTGATCGAAGAAACATTAATGGGTAATTATCTTTATTTTATTAAAATTGTTTTTTTTTCTGTTACATAAGTATGTCTATGGAATAGTAAAACTATGAATTTTTTTACATTTGTATAAGTTTACATTGTTAACAGAAAGTGACGGATGTCTAGAATGCGACAATACATTACACGAACTCGAAAGCCGGTCGAATTATTTGGCAGACTACGACAATGTTTCTATTAGACCGATTTACACTTCCGATTTACTTTGTTGGTCGTTTGAGACAGCTCTCGGAATGGAGTACCTGGCAAGTCGTAAAGTAGGTATAGGTGACTTTTTCTTTTGACCCCAGGGATCTATACAAAATGTATTTTTTTGTTTTATTGCTGAATTCAAAGTAAATTTTTTGCAGAAACAAAAATAAGCGGAAAGTAGGTACATCATTAAAGAACCCCATCTTCAAAATTTCGAGGGCAACGGTTCCTTTTTTCAATATTGACGTATTTTTGAAATTTCGAAATTATCTCATCACCCTGCAAAGTATAAAAATGAGATATAGGTAGGTAATCGGAGAAATGTGAAATTCTGCCATTTTTGGCTCAATAATGACTCCATAGGCGTCATATGGTATGCAGGCCAAAAAAAACACCTCAACACATACATGGATTCATTCCACATCCATTAAGCCGAAGTTTATGGAAAATGATTTGCAGAAATGGTTGTGGTGAATTTTCAAAGTTGAAAAACGCATCATTTTCGCCCTTCTTCGCCAGGACTAATTTATCCAAAAAAAAAATCGGAATCACGGATTGTGACCTATCAAAATGGGTTAAAATTTCACGAGCAGCTCAAAGATATTGATGAATATGTAATCTGAGCATTTTTGAGCCCCGTTTCTTTCATTTGTTTATGTTTTATTATTATTCTCTAATTACATGTTTTGTACTTGAAATCGCCGACAAACATTTTTGGCTCAAGTTCCTAAATTTTGATAAAATTTCATCTCAAATTCATAGGTAACAATTTCTGAAAAATAGTCACAAATTGTTACTTATTCATTTAAAATTTACGAAAGTTGTTTTCCAAAATTTGGGTTAAAATTTTTGAATTTCTAGCGAAATTTTACCGTATTCCCATGGGTCTTTACCAGAGACTCAAAAATTTGACTGGGCTCAAAATTCTCAAAAAATGATTAAACCAAATTTTAGTTCACATATTTGAAATTTTGGCGAAATTTTACCCCATTTTCATAGGCCACACGTCAATTATTTAAAAATACGCAAAAATTGTCCAGTACTCAAAATTCTCAAAAATTGCTCAAAACAAATTTTGCTCAACATTTCCAAGTTTTTAGTGAAGTTCTAACCCCATTTTCATAGGTCACACGTCATTTTTTGGAAAAAACATGAAAATTTTCCCGACTTTGAGGCTCAAAAATACTCAAAATCGTTCAGATTACATTTTCACTAATATCGTTGTGCTGCTTGTGAAATAACGCCGATTATGTGAAAATACTCAAAAATTAACCTGTGCTCAAAATTCTCAAAAATTGCTCAAAAAAATTTTGGTCAACATTTCCAAGTTTTTGGTGAAATTCTATCCCATTTTTATAGGTCACACGTCAGTTTTTGGAAACTACTTGAAAATTTACCTGATTTTGGGGCTCAAAACTGCTCAGATTACATTTTCACTAATATCTTTGTGCTGCTCGTGAAATTTTAATCCATTTTGATAGGTCACAATCCGTGATTCCGATTATTTTTGGATAAGTTAGTTCTGGTGAAGAAGGGCGAAAATGATGCGGTTTTCAACTTTGAAAATTCACCACAACCATTTGTGCAAACCGTTTTACATAAACTTCGGCTTAATGGACGTGGAATGAATCCATGTATGTGTTGAGGTGTTTTTTTTTGGCTCGCAGACCATACAACGCCTACGGAGTCATTATTGAGCCAAAAATGACCGAATTTCACGAAAAATCGCACATTAGGGGCGCTGACATTTCATTGTGCTAGTAGCCCAAGGAAGTTAACATATATTTGGAGTGAGGGGAGTGCCTGCTAACACACTGTAAACAATTTTTTTGTTCGGGGTCAAATTTAAAAAATGGGAAAAATGGGGGTTTTTAGGCTCCAGCCCCCCTTGTGCAAGTGAAAAAAATAAAAATACCCTTTTTCGGAACTGTGGGACCAATACACATAAAAAGCCAACTATTTTTTTTGGTCCGCAAAAAAGCACGCTCAATGAACACTTTTTGCCACTTGGACTTTAGACTATTACCCTTATTCTTGAACTATTTGATTGATTAATGCCCAATATTCTAAAATTCATAAAATTTAGTTGAAATTCATATTTTTTGACTGAAATTTTTCTGGAAAAAAATTTAATAATAAATAGATTCTATTACGAATTTTGGAAAATTGATCAAATAGGTCACGGATATGGATGATCCGCGATTATACATAATTGCTGAATTTCCTATGAACCATTTATACGGTTTTTTCTCCAGTGCTGGAAAATTCCAAAATTTTCTAGAGCCTCCTAAACGTCTCGAAACCTCTTCCAATTGATTCGAGAAATCGAAAACAGAGTGCTTACCTACTTAGTACGTACCTATACCTACCAATTCCAAATTTCAACTTTTTTCGTTGATCAGATCAAACTTTTATATTTTTCAGGGCAATAAGGTAGTATTGAAATTTCAAAAATTCCCTAAAATTCGAGAAAGGAACTTTAACTCTCGAAATTTTTGAGATGGAGTTCGTTAATCATGCACTTTCTATTTATTTTTGTTTTGGCAAAAAATTTCACTTTGAGTTCAAATAACATAACTCCCATGTGAGTAACTTTTAAAATGTTTTATTTTTTAATACTTAGATATTACATGGAGACTTGGCTGCAAGGAATATACTCCTGGCAGAAGGATTCATTGCGAAAATTTGTGACTTTGGATTTGCCAAGAGCATATATCAAAACCAAGAATATCAGTCCAGTAAAACAGTAAGTTTATTTTGAGCCCATCATTGTACTACGTAGGTATCTAGTTATTCTGCATTTTTATGTGATCAATAAGCATTATTATGCTACGTTTCAGATTTTACCTATTAAATGGATGCCTATCGAATCTATTGAAGATAGAGTATTTTCGACTCAATCTGATGTGTGGGCTTTCGGTGTTACCATGTGGGAATTTTTTTCACTGGCAGCTTCACCATATCCTGGTAAGTTTATGTTTTTTTTCGTCCCATTCTTCTTGGCTGCTTATCCAGTAGGTGCCTATCTAATCAATGCAGAAACTCCATTAAATTATTTTAAAGAAGTTGATCTACCTATCTATCTCATTCTCATTGTCAGCGTTTTATTTTAATTTTTTTTGTGTGTCTGTTATTTTGAAGGTGTGGAGAATGCAACGGACCTATATGAAAAATTGGTATCTGGATATCGGATGGGGCAGCCCAAATATGCTACAAATAGAATGTAATATAACCTACTTATTGACACTTTTAAAAAATGATTTTACCTACATTGGTGTTCATAGAAAATTTATTAATAATTATTTTTCAAAATGATAGATACGGTTTGATGGAAGACTGCTGGAATCATTGCCCCCACTTAAGACCATCGTTTTCAGAACTGCGTGAAAAAATTGTATGTATCCTCGAAGATTCTGTAAAATCTGTAAGTTGAATTCATATCTACTTAAAAGTTTGTACTCGTAGATAATTAAGATCGTTATTCAACTAAAATTTTCAATTGAATATTTTCAGCCAAACGCTGAAGGAAATGAAAAATGAGCACTGAAGAGACCACGACCAGTACTGGTACCTATATGTATTGTTAAAAATCAGTAATTTTGTGGAGATGAAACAAATATCTCATTATTCCACCGAAACTGATTCACCATCGGGATTTCAATGAAGTGTCTGAAAATTTCTGTTGAGGTTTTGGCTCTTTAATTCTTTTATTTTTACCAGTACACTAGATAGGTTCCTGGTTGTACTTGTTTCTTTTTTATTATCATTATTAAATGATCTCCTATTTCGAAAAAACTATACTTACCTATGAAATATGTGCTGACCGTTACTTTTCTTTTTGGTAAAAATTCCAATTCAGTTTTATATCTTTATAATAAAAATATTTTTCAAATTTCATAATCTGCAAAACATTACTTACCTACACTACATATTTTTATAAGTTGAATAAAAAGTAGCAAAACTCAAAATTTGCTCCAAATGAAAGATTTAGTATGGTTATTTTCTCCTAAGGCAGTTTACTCAATTTTTCATAGGTCCTTAAAATTATCAATTTCATTTTGCTTTTTGTACCTATATTTTAACTCACGAAAATCATCGGTACAGATTTTCCATTTTTTCCCCTCAATTTTGGAACAACAAACTATACAGGGTGTTCCATGAATCATCTGCCAAACTTTTTTTTTTTGATATAACCGGGTACCACTAAAAAAAACTTGAGATGAACATATTGTTGCCTATTTTAAAACTTGAAGAGGCAAATGATGCTTCTAAAAAAATCAAGTAAAAAAAATTTCAGCCATGGGAATGGGTAGAACTTTGAAAACTGAACAAATTATTACTTCATGACTTTTTGCCTACCTTTAAAATTGAAGGATATCCAAAAAAAATTATTCAGAAAAAATTATAAAAAAATGAACTGATGAAGGGAATAGATAGTACGTTAAAAACTGAAGAAATGTTGTCCTGTAGACTTTTTGCCTAACATCAAAACTGAAGGGGCTAAGGTTCATTAAAAACTGAGAAAATCTGAACATTTTTTGAAGTGCATTTATTCCGAGTGACCCGTAGCCCCTTCATTTTCGATGGTAGGCAAAAGGTCTACAGAACAAAATTTCTTCAGAGTTCAAAGTACTATCCATTCCCTTGATCAGTTTATTTTTTGAGAATTTTTTCGAACAATTTTTTTGTATCCCCTTCAATTTTAAAGATAGACAAAAAGTCATAAAGTGAAAATTTGTTCAGTTTTCAAAGTATTATCTATTCCCATGGTAGAAAACATTTTTTGACGAGAATTTTTTAGTAGCACGATTTGCCCTTCAATTTTCAAAATAGGCAACATGTTCATCTCAAGTTTTTTTTTGATGGTACCCGGTTATATCCAAAAAAAATACGTTTGGCAGACGATTCATGGAACACCCTGTATATTATTTCTCGTCATTGTGATAAAATGGTCAACACCATGGTCAGGGAGGAGGGGAGGGGATTGGAAAATTGCTCTGAGTGAATTTTCTGAGTTAAAATATTCAAACTAGGGAACATTAATTTAGAAAAAAAATTGAACTACTTTTTTTTTTAAAAATAGTGAATACTTAATTTAAAAACACGAAAAAAATTGATATTTTAATGGGCATCTCTGAAAAATGAAATCAAGATAGAAAATTAATATCAGTAATGGTGTTTTTGAGTAAAGACTTCCTACTAAAACCCCTTTTTTTTGAAATTTTTCAACACTGATTGAAATTTTTTTTAAAGTTTAAATTGATTGCACGCAGGCTGTATATTTAGTGGACGATAATATTTCATTTTTAGAAAAACTGAAAAAACCAGAGATCACTAAAAAATCTTGATAATTGCAGGCATGATTGAAGGAACGAATGCTGCTTTTAAAAAAATGGCGTTAAAATTTTTTCAACCATGGGAATGGATAGTAGGTACTTCAAAAACTGAACAAATTTTCATCTCATGACTTTTTGTCCAACTTTAAAATTGAAGGGGCTACAAAAAACATTGTTTATAAAAAATTCTAAAAAAATAAATCAGCCCAATGAAGGGATAGTACGTTGAAAAAAAACAAATTTTATTCTGGAGACTTTTTGCCTAACATCAAAAATAAAGGGGCTACGGGACATTCAAAATTGAGAAAATATAAACATTTTTTGAAGTCCAGTTATTCTGAATGACCCGCAGCCCCTTCATTTTCGATGGTGAGCAAAAAGTGTACAGACAAAATTTGTTCAGTTTTCAACGTACTATCCATTCCTTCGGTTGATTCATTTTTTAGAATTGTTTATAAACCATTTTTTTGCAGCCCCTTCAATTTTAAAGTTTGGCAAAAAGTCATGAAATGAAAATTTGTTCATTTTTCAAAGTACTATTCATTCTCATGGGTGAAAAATTTTTTCAACGAGATTTTTTTAAAAGCAGCATTTGCCCCTTCAATTATCAAGATAGGCAACATGTCCATCTCATTTTGCTTTTTTGGTGGTATCGAAAAATAAAGTATCATCCTCTAGGCACTTACTTGTATGACAACCATATAATTACGGTAGGTAAAGATACAGAGGGAGAAAACAATTATTCACAAATTATTCTACATTTTTAATTCAAATTTTTGCAAATAGGAACCTACTTTTTTTTCAACAGTTGTAAGTATGCGAATTTAAATTCGGAAAATGCAGTAAGAATTCAAAAATCAACTGGTGTAGGACGAATTTTTTTCCATGAATAATCGAATATTGTATTCTCTTTTTGTAACAAACTAACGTTAGTAAAATTTCCATCGAAGTTCTGTTTACATCCGTTTATCTCTTTGAAGCTTTTAGTTATCTAATTAGTAGTAAACTAAAAATGAGCTCCTATTATAAGTAATGACCAAATTGATGTTTGACGGTTGCATCCGGAAGCATTAATTATTTCTTATCTGACAAACCTACTGATAACTAATTATTCAATACAAAAAAAAACATCGAGAAAAAAATCAAAAATAACCTTAGCCTCAGTTCATCTGACCATATATGGTATATACCTATGAGAACATCCGATAAAAATTGATTAACATTGTAAGCATTTACCTCACTTACGATTAAGTAGTATGTTCTATCAAACAAATATGTATCGTCATCGCTGCAGTACTTGGTGTTTTTAATTATGCGATAGGTACTCGTGAGTAGTCTGAATAATTTGGATTGCATTCAAATGCAATCAATATCTTTTCCAAATTTCGAAATTTAATGAATATCCAGTATGAAAAATAATTCATACTTACGTGAAATCATTGTTTTAATTGCATTCTTGTTCTACGTCCAGATGAGTTTTGGTAAGTTATTTAATTGTCATTATTGGATTTTATCAGGTACTTAGATCTATTGTTCATTTAGATTTTATTTTGGTTCAGTATAGGGCAATGAAAACTGTCCATCTAGTATACCTACCTCCCCCTTTATAATCAGTGAGTCGTTCTATTTCGATTTGGATAAAAAGTTTTTTGAGATCCTAAGAGAATAGAGAAAGAATTTGATTCACTCTCATGATTTCCGCTAAAAATAGGTACCTACTACCTACTCAACTTTGGAATCGTATATTTCATCAGATAATATTTAGAGTCGATCTAACTGTGCCGCTACAAATCGCATTCAAAGTAAATACAAAAGTGCCTATTCATCTAAATTAAAAGTTCATGAGGGTTGATTTTTTAGACGCCGAGTTCGAGCTTCGAATATCAACTTGCATAGGTAATTGTTTTGGTTCGACTTCCCTAATTAGTCAGGTCTCAATCGTACATCCGTGCGCTACTCCTGTTAAAATTGATTTTATGATTGATTCTTGTTCTGGACAATAAAACAAAGAAATTAAGCCCTTATGCTCTTTTTTCCTCCCCCTTTTCCCGGGGTCGACCTCCCCCCAACATTTCAAACGTGTGTATCGTCTTAGCTATGGTAGAGTACTAAAGCCAGATGAGTAAAATCGAGGTCCGCCATTTCTGTTGTCCGCAGGTTTGTTGATAAGTAGTTCGGGGGCGAATTCACTGAAGTGGGGTTTGAGCGGGATACAAACTGCACCATAACCGACGCGCACCGTTCCCCACTTCAGTGAATTCGCCTACGAACTACTTATCAACAAACCTACGGACAACAGAAATGGCGGACCTCGATTATACTCATCTGGCTTTAGTACTCTAGCTATGGGTCGTAATGAAAAAATTTTCAAACAAAAGTTGTTCCTCAGCACCTAATGTACATTTTCATTCCTTACACAAATCCATTTTGGAGCAACTCCTGCCCCCAAATTCAGAAACAAAACATGTTTTTGAGAAAACCTCAAAATCACGTTTTCTTCATTTTAATCGAAAAGTTTCGGAGATACGAAAAAATTTGTAATCACAAAAAGTATTCAGAATTGAATTTCCTTTACAATGAGCTCCATCACGAACATTTTCACCAACTTTTCCCGACAGAGTGCACTTCTCCCCCTTCCTCGTTTTCACAAAAGTTGGACCCACGAACAAAATTTGCTCCGAAATGAATTCCGATAATAAATGAAATTTTGCATTAGAAATCGGAAAACAAAAATCGTTCATTTTTTTCGACGGTCCATCTTTTGAGGTAAGGGAGAGGGGAGAGATCCACTCTATCGGGAAAAGTTGGTAAAAATGGTCGTGATAGAGCTCATTGGAAAGGAAATTCAATTCTGAATACCTTTTTGTGGTTATAAATTTTACTGTATCTCTGAAACTTTTCGCTTAAAATGAAGAAAACGTGATTTTAAATTTTTCTGAAAACTGTTTTATTTACAAATTTGGAGGGGGGGGGGGCAGGATTTCCTCCAAAATGGATTTTGATGAGAAATGAAAATGTACATTGAGTGCCGAAGAACAACTTCTGATTGAAAATGTTTTCATTACGACCCATAGATAAGGCAATACACGGGTTTGAAATGTTGGTGGGGTGGCCCCTAAGGAAAAGGAGAGGAAAAAATGGTATACTGCCTTAATTTCTTTGTTTTAGTATCCAGAACAAGAATCAATCAAAAAATCAATTTTTACAGGAATTTCGCGCGGAAGCCTTTTTTTTACCCCAGACTGAGGTACATTGTACATTTCAAAAAAATTCATTAATTTAATTTCAGAGCAAATTGACCAATTAACCACGTAGACCAGGGAGAGCAACTTTTTTTGAAAATCCCGAAGTTTTATTACATTTTTTATTTTTTCAAGTACTGGTAGGTGAATACCCGTTTGATCCATGGAATAGAATTTCTAAAAATTTCTAAAACATTTATTTTTCGAAAAAAAAAACAAACAGTGTTGTCTATCCTAAATAATCATTGTAGAGGTGAGTAAAATTGATATGAATCATTTTTGATTTTATTTTGAAAGTTTCGCATGCTTTGAATTTTTGTCCAATTACGAAGAATATTCAGAAAATTCATGCTCGATTGGAAGATGCATATTAATTGATTTCTATTTCCCCCTCCCCTTCTCCCCTCATTTCAGTAATCTTTCGAAATCGCAAATTTTTCGCGGTATTGCGATTCGAAAATCAAAATTTCAACTTTTTCGTTCCACTTTATTGAGAAATTCTTTTTTTTTTGATACGAACTTGCCGAGACCTTTTTCTAGAACGAAAAATACAAAGTAATTATGAGGGCGATTATGTTTTGATAGGATCGTATCAAAAAAGGAATCTGTATTTCAAGTCACTATCTCAAAACCTTACAAAAAATAGCTCTTCGATGTTTTGGAGTTTTGAGATTTTTGAGTCCAATTCAGGCCGCAGTCCCCAGTGGAATGAGTCTGAGGAATCATATCTAAAAATCGAGATGTAATTCAATTTCAGTGTTTCAAAAAACACAACTCTGCTATTTCATTTCGACAGAAGGATAGATTTTTCTTTGGTTTTACAAAAAGTACTAAGCTGGGAGCTAAAAATGGGTGCTTTGCCACCTATACTAAAACCTAAAATCTACATGCCTATTATGTACGTAGGAATACGAATATACCCCGATGTTTCCGAGCTGATAACCAACACTGGAAGTACATTGACGTTGAATTGCTCCAGTGATGAACCTATTCAATGGTCGTTTCCAAAAGAGGTGATTCATTTGTTATAACCTTTACTTTTTCAAATTTTAATTGTGTATTGAACTATTGATCAAGATCTAGATTAATTCCATTTTTTTATGGATTCCCAAATGATTAGGTAAGTATCATTTTTAAATTCTATATTATCTATTCGTAGAGCATGAACGATTCCAAAAAAGTCGAAATTGGAACCAAGTACGGCATTTATTACAGTAATATTACCATCGATTCGACCCACTATTCAGACACCGGATACTTCATTTGCCAATCGGAAAATAACACCACTAATGTTGCTCAGATCTACGTCTACTGTTCAGGTAGGTACCTGCTTAAATTTAGAGTGTTTTTTGAAATAATTTTTTAGTTTTTTGTCATTTGTTTTTTTATTAATTTATATTTCTCCAGATGAAAATAATCCATTGGCAACGGACTCCTCCGTGGTGGATGCTGCGATGTATGATAGAGCAGAAATACCTTGCAAACCCACTTCACCCAATATAAGTGTAATATTAAGTAAATCTAAAATAAATACGGTAGGTATTTTTGAAAACATTTTCTTTGATCAATTTATACGTTAAAAAATCTCGGATTTCGATTTTTCATATATTGACTAAATACCTACATTTCAATTTTTCTTTTCTGTTTAAAGGAGCCCATTGGAAAATATGATCCAAAAATTGGATACATAATTTCTACCCATTCAATTATTAATTCTTCTTCGTTTGTTTGCTACGCTCCAGAATATGGATATGGAAGTAGATTGGTGTTTACAGTGAGAGTTCATCGTAAGTTCGCCATTATTGTGCCTATACCTATTTGATTTTAAAATATACCTATAAATACTTAACGTAGGTACCTGCCTATGTAAATAATATTTTGGAATACCTGTGATTTTCTCTCAGCTCCGCATAATGGTTCTTCATCCGATCCCCACGTAGAAGCCTTTGATTCGAATTCTAATTATCCAATATTTGAAACCCAAAACGTTACGATAAATTGTTCTGTAATTACTTCTATCTATACAGGAATAAAGTCGTTGGAGTGGGAATTTCCAAAAAATGTTGAAAGAGTAGGTAGATAAATAGGTAACTGCCTACATAGCTGTACTTTTCATTACTTTATTTCATTTGCAGAAAATAATTGTTGAAAACATTACAGAAGTAAGGCACGATACACTTAAATTCATTACATTTTTTCAAAGTCTCAGCATTCACAACGTGACTAAAGAAGATCAAGGAAATTTTAGTTGCAAGGTTGTTGATGGAGATTCCAGAACAAAAGTGTCTGATTATTCTTTACACATTGCTGGTCAGTGCCTAGATTACCTACATACTTAGATGAAGTGCAACAGACATCCGAAAAATTCCGATATTCGTAATGTACATTAAATCAGTACCGGTGTGATCTTATTTCAGACAAAAATTCTGCTTTCTTAAATGTCGACCCAGAAAAATCTGATACGGTGACTGTAAGAGATGAAGAATATTCTAGTGTTGAATTGGTCGGTAATATAGAAGCTTTTCCAAACCGTACTACAAGAACTTGGTAAATACGACATAAAATTATTCAGAATAATAGCTTATGCTTCTAATGATTCAACTTTTTTCATCTTCAATAAGATGTATCTTTTGAAGTCATCGCCCCCAAAAATTCAGAGGTCATATAATTTTGAAAAATTAATTTTTAAAAAAACTAGAAATTCGAATTCAGCTTCCCCAAGAATGTTGGTAGGTACGGGTTATTTTTCAAATATTTTTGAGATTTTTACCAAAATTGGAAAGTACAGGTGGCGGAAGGGAAAAGGGATCTAATCCCAGAATGAGTTAGAATTTGAAATAAGGGTGCCCGAAAACAATGGCAATAGGTCGTAACGTATTGAAATGTTTTGAAATTTTTGCTCTAATTTTGCTCGATCAGAAAAACTGATTCTGAAGATAAGACATGAAATTTTTCATGCCAAAATTTTTTTCGGAGAAAAAATATGGTTCGTAAATTTTGAAAGAATTTTCCAAAATACAAAAATATTCTATAAGTAAATGCAAACATGTTTGAAAAGTACGTTTCAAAAGCAAAATATAGCTATTTCCTCCAAAATTTCTCAATCCGATTTCGACTGTTGGGAGATTTCCTCATTTCTCTCCTACAGGTAGGTTTATATGTAGGTACCTACTTAAATATGCTTGAGATTATATGTTGTTTTGTTTTGCCAAGTACCTACCGTATGTACCTAGTTACCTGAAATTGAAGATCTTTGTTTTCGTGTACAGGTACAATTATCTAGGGAGAGAAATACGCGGTTTGTTTGATACATTTCCGTTCGATGTATTTCACTATGATGTAATTAATGAAGAGAATAAAACCAAACTTAGAATTAATAGTGTAGATTTGACGTATTCTGGAATATACCACCTGGTAGTTAATAATTCGTTGTTCACAAAAACTTTGAATTTTACTTTGATCGTTGAAGGTGAGATTGATATTATTATTATCACAAATTTGAACAGATTTTTTCATTTAAGTAAGTGAGCCTGGATATACTCGTAGAAAACATCCTTATAGGTGTCAAAAATCGATTTTTCAGTTGATACGGATTTTGGGCTTTTCAGAAAGAGTAGAATTAAAGGGAAACCTAAACTCAAAAACCAATTTTTGACCTAAGGGTGGTTTCTACAGGGTGGCTCAGTTAAGGTGTGAAATATTAAAACCACGTATTCTACTTATCATTTGGAGTAAAAAATGTTATATACATGATGGGTCATAAACGCTTCATTACTGAGTTATTCGCCTTTAAAGGGGCCCAGATTTTACCCAAAATTGGCAATTTTTTCTCTAGCAGTGAAAATTTTTGGGGGGTAGGTGGTGGAAAAAGTGAAAGGAGGTCCATAGAAACGTATACAAATTTTTTTTTTGGTTCATAAGTAAGTGTTTTAAAGCAAAAATGTGTTTCTGTACCAGAAAAATGGTCGAACAAGAACAAGAAATCATTTTTTTGAAATTTTATTCACTTTTAGGGGTAGTACTACTTATTTAACACCTATTAACCCAAATTTCTGTTTTTTTTTATTTGTTATTGGATGCTGAGTAATCAATTTATCAAATTTCGACCATCCCACAAAATTACAATAAAAATCGAATTTAATGATTTCTCACGATTCCTCATTATTATAAAAAAAATTTCGCCTAAAATTTTTTTCTAAAAAATCAAAAAAATGGAGGGTATCTCAGCATAATTTATTTTGTGGCAACGCTGTAATTAACTTCCGCGTAAGTAACCCCGACGCTCGTCTCGTTAAACGCAACATTTTACGGGCGTCGCGATGCGCAACGTTGCCGAATTTCCAATTCTTTACTCGGCAATATCTCAGAAAGAAAGCGTTTTGGGCCCATGTTGAATATGACATTTTTTGTTCGTATTGATAAGTATAATATGAGGTTTCAATATTTCACACCTTAACTGAGCCACCCTGTATATAGTCAGGTCTCAATTGAATATCCGCGCGGGATTCTTGTTAAAATTGATTTTATGATTGATTCTTGTTTTAGACACTAAAACAAATAAATTTAGCTTAGATGCCCATTTTTCCCCTCCCCCTTTTCCCAAGGTCCACCCCCCCAACATTTCAAACGCGTGTACCGCCCAATCTGTGGGTCGTAATGAAAAAATTTCCAAACGAAAGTTGTTCCTCAGCACCTAAGGTACATTTTCATTACTCATAAAAATCCATTTTGGAGCAACTCCTGCCCCCCAAATTTGGAAACAAAACATGTTATTGAGAAAACCTCAAAATCACGTTTTCTTCATTTTTTAAACGAATAGTTTCGGAGATATGTACGACAAAATTTGTAATCACAAAAAGTATTCAGAATTGAATTTCCTTTCCTAAGAGCTCTATCTCGACCATTTTCACCAACTTTTCCCGAAAGAGTGGACCTCTCTCCCTTCCTTGTTTTCACAAAAGTTGGACCCATCACGAGCAAAATTTACTCCAAAATGAATCCCGATAATAAATGAAATTATGCATTAGATATTGAAGAACAAAAATCGTTCAATTTTTTTTCGTGGGTCCAACTTTTGAGATGAGGGGGAGAGGGAGAGATCCACCCTGTCGAGAAAAGTTGGTGAAAATGGTCGTGATAAAGCTTATTGGAAAGGAAATTCAATTCTGAATACTTTTTGTGATTACAAATTTTTCCGTATTTTTGAAACTTTTCACTTAAGTTAAAATGAAGAAAACGTGATTTTGAAGTTTTATGAAAACTGTTTCATTTTCAAATTTGGGGGGCAGCAGTGGCTCCAAAATGGATTTTTATGAGAAATGAAAATGTACGAAACGTGTTGAGGAACAACTTTTGTTCGAAACTTTTTTCATTACGACCCATACATTGGGCGGTACACGCGTTTAAAATGTGGGGGGGTGGACCCTGGGAATAAGGGGAGGTGGAAAAATAGGCATCTAAGCTAAATTTATTTGTTTTAGTGTCTAAAACAAGAATCAATCATAAAATCAATTTTAACAAGAATTCCGCGCGGAAGCCTTTTTTTGTTCAATTGAGACCTGACTAAAATCCAGTCTCATTATGTACCTATTTAAAAATATCCGATGAAAAATGTTTAATTTCAGAGAAACCCTACATAGATAATCCGAAGAAATTTTCATTAGGATTATTGAATTCGAACGTTACCTATACTTTTGTATGCTCTATCACCGGATATCCTATTCCTCAAATTACGTGGTCAGCCATGAATTGTGATGAGTATCCCAACTGTGCGAACAATACGTCTTTTCATTACCTACCGGTGAGATAAAATTTGCTTATTAACAGGTATACATAAGCGCACCCAAGGGAGGGCTCAGGGGGCTTGAGCCAGATGCGTCGTCAAGGGGGACCCAGGAGGCCTGGGAGAGCCAGGCTCCCCCGAAAAAATTCTGGCCCCATTGCCCCCACCCCGAAAAAAATTTGTTGTATTTATAAATTTACATTACACTTACATCAGATAGGGATTTTTACAGCATTAAAACATGAAAAAAAATTTTTTTAGGGCACTAAACATTCAAATTTTTTCAAAGCTTCGTATGATCTATCTGAGACGAAAGTGCGGTAGAAGACTAATTTTTTACCCCTCCCCAATTTTAGCAGATGAAAAAAGTCAGTCCCCATTTTCCACTTCGAAAAAGCAAAAAAAGTTGCCCAACACACGGTCCCTTTTGCGCCCCCCCCCCCCATTTCCGATTCTGACGACGCCACTGGCTTGAGCCCCCCTCCAAGCTTGGACAGGGGGATTTTTTATTACAAAAATGTGAAAAGAAGTAAATTTTTTGTTCTTGAAACGTGATTTTTCAAAAAAAATTGCCCCCTTCTATTTTAAAAATTTATGAATTTTCACTGATCTCTCGGTCTAAAATCGCTGATTTCTCAATCAATTCCCAGTTTGTCAGATAAAATCAATAATTTTGACTGAAAAATCAGTGAAAAAAAAACTGAAATTCCTTAATTTTTAAAACTTACTTGGCTCAAATCCGTGGTATCAAGCAACTGAAAATATCCGGACTGTGCCAGCGCCACTGAAATAACAAGTTACTGAATTTTTTCATTAAAATTTCACCCCCCCCCCCCATTTTTCCCGAATTTTGAGCCCCTTTCTTGAATAGGTAGTTTCTGGATGTGCTTATGCAGGTATACATATTTAACGCGACATAATTCAAAATCCTATTGCTGGTGTATATTTGTTTGATAGATTTCTCAGCATGAAGAAAAATATATATACAGTTACACAGTGAAATCTACGCTTTATATTGAACTTGATCAAAATATGAAGATACAATGTGAAGCAAATAATTCTGTAGGATCAGCTACTTCATCGTCGTTTTTTTTTCTTACAGGTAATTAATTTGTCTGCCAATTGATAATTTAAAGTATTTTTTTGAGAACCAACTGGAAATAAAAACTTCCTTGCATTGATAATTAGATTATGGAGCAGAATTTGTACTCCGAGAAAACTATTCGAACCCAATTACCATTGGAGACGATATAGAGCTCACATGCGCCGTAGCGAAATATCGGTATGCCGATAATTTCACGTGGTTTTTTAAAAAAAACAAAATCATTCCATCTCAGGGTAAATTTGTATTTTTATTCAAGAATCCGTAACAGAATTATAAAGTAGGTGTTTAGTTTATTTACGTACCTTGTAGTAGGGTATTTTAATTTTTAAAAGAAAAAAAAGTGATTTTGCCTGATTTGGATAGTACCATCTGCTAGGAACCTTGGCCACCCTCTAAAAAGTTTCGGTTCAAGTTTCTACGCCTCCCAAAACCATTGACCTATTAAAAATTTGGGACAAGTACTGCTACAAAAAAAATTCAAAAAAATTCATTGAAATGACAGCTTAAATTTAATGAAATTTGCCTAAATTAAAATACTTACAGTTGACAGCACTGCCATAAAAATTATTCTTAAAAATTATTCTAGATAACGAATACGATTTTTTTGGCTCGATTTCGAAATGCTTAAGTGAGCTATTTTAATTTTGTAAAAATCAAAAATTCATCAAATTCGCGATCTACAAATGATTCAAGAAAGTGTAAAACCTTGAATGGACCTTTTTCAGGAGGCGATCGAGGTTACCAGTGGTAGTGCTATCCAAAACCGGCAGAAAACACGTTTTTTTTTCTTTCGAAAATGACCCTATCTTGAGGTCCTCTTGCTCCATCCCCCTTTGGATAGAGAACTCAGAATTTTTTTTGGAGGTCTCTCACTAAAGATGAACTAACTTCACAAATTTTTGTTAAAATCCAGGAATGCTCGTTTTCGATCCACCGTATATAGGTATTAGGTACCTATTACCGTTTGGTAGGTAATAATAGAAAGTTTTTTTTACAGGTATTCAAATAAAAAATTATATTACAAGTTTTTCTTACGTTTCTACCCTGTCAATTACGAATATACAGAAAAATCACAGTGGAGAGTATTGCTGTGAAGCCTATTTCATGAATTTACCGATGAAGACATCGGAGGATAACAACACAGAATTCTTCCCCGCAAAATCCGTACCCATGCAGGAAACCCATTTGTTAAATGTTCAAGGTTGATTAGAATCAGTGTACCTTCTTATTTCTGAAACTGTACTTTTTGTTCGTTTATTTCCGTTAATTAATCCACATTTATGTAGCTTTAGAAGTTGACAGCCCATCTATTGTCTACTCTAATATGAATGGTGGAGCTTTGCATGTCGTTCGCGGTACATCAGTAAAATTTATGATTCAAGTTGATGGACTTCCATCACCTGTTGTGGTTTGGTATAAGGTAACGTGATATTTTTATGTATTTTGTTGAAATAGATATAAAGTGATAGGTAAATTACTGCATGATATCAGTACATCAGTAGCTTAGGTAGGTATAAAATAAACAAACATCAAAACGATTGGAAAAAATAAATTTTCAGTTTTTCCTGAAGTTTTCTGAATCACTCTGATTACTTGAAGTCGTAAATTTTCTATTTAAAATAAAAGCTTTACTTAGTGATTGATTTTTTTTTAGGATGGTAAACCTCTATCTTTCAATAGTCGTATTACCATGAATATCTTAAATGACGGATATCGAATCTTGTCAATTGTAAATGTATCACAAGAGGATAAAGGAGTATACTCATTTCTTGCTACCAATAAAGTTGGTAGGGTTGGAGATAAGTCGCAACTGATTATTAAAGGTACCTATAAAATGTGTTCAAGTACATATATACCTACAAACTGCAATTTTTTCCCAGAAAATTGAGTTATATTGCTTGTGCTCAATATCAACGGAGCTATAGCTTCAAATGCACCCTTCTTCTGTTTTTTTTTTTAAATTTTGTAAAACAGTTAGCATAGGCACTTAGTCAATTTTTCAAGCTCTGCAGTCCTTTTGATATTAAATAATACGTTTTCTTTTCTATGATATCTAATTTTTCAAATTTTATCCTGTGACAAACTTACCCATGTTCAAATTTGAATGCGCTGTATGGAGTTTTAAAAAAAATTCAGTATTGTAGCTCTTCAATTTTGAAGCTAAAAAATTCTAGTGAGGCCGAAATTAATAGGATTTTTTCCCAGAAGTTTTCACTGATTTTCCCTGCCTCTCAAACTTTATAAGTCGTATGTGTACTAAAATGATGAAATTTCGCAGTACGTAAATTTGTCTGTTCAATTTCAAAAAATTTTGACGAAATTTTTTTAGATGATTTACATTGAGAGAGGGGGACCTTCCAGAAAAAAATAGAGTTCTCTAGAAATGATATCTACTGGTGCAGTGAGGGAATCTTTAAAACGCAAATAGCTAATACAAGGTGTTCCATGAATCGTCTGCCGAACATATTTTTTCGGATATAACTGGGTACCACTAAAAAAAACTTGGGATGAACATGTTTCCTATTTTGAAAATTGAAGGAGCAAATGCTGCTTCTAAAAAAATCACGTCTAAATTTTTTTTCAACCGCGGAAATGGATAGTACTTTGAGAACTGAACAAATTTTTCATTTTATGACTTTTTGCCTATCTTTAAAATTGAAGGGGCTACGAAAAAAATTGTTCAAAAAAATTCTCAAAAAATGAACTGATCGAGGGAATGGATGGTACGTTGAAAATTGAAAAAATTTTGTTCTGTGGACATTTTGCCTAACATTAAATAAAGAAGCCGAGAGTCATTGAAAATTGAGAAAATTTGAAAATTTTTCGAAGCCCATTTATTTTGAGTGACCCTTGGCCCCTTCATTTTCGATGTTAGGCAAAAAGTCTACGGAACAAAATTGCTTCAGTTTTTAACGTACTATCCATTCCCTTGATCAGTCTTTTTTTGAGATTTTTTTTAAACAATTTTTTTTGTAGCCCTTCAATTTTAAAGATAGGCAAAAAGTCATGAAATGAAAAATTTGTTCAGTTCTCAAAGTACTATTCATTCTCATGGATGAAAAAAATCTTTTACATGATTTTTTTAGAAGCAGCATTTGCCCCCTTGATTTTCAAAATAGGCAACATGTTCATCCTAAGTTTTTTTAGTGGTACCCGGTAATATCCGAAAAAGTATGTTTGGCAGATGATTCATGGAACACCTTGTATAAAGGAATCGATCTATAAAAAACATTATTTTTTACAACTACAAACCGATTTTATACAATGGAGAATAATTTTGATCCTAAAATAAAATTTCAATTCCCTCTCTACGGAGACGTAACTTTGTAAAATGTATTTTTTTCATTTTATTCGTTACCTATCTCAGGCGTTGTTTAGAGGGAGGTGTCAGAATTGTCTCACGCGGATTTGTACGAAATGTTTCCTATGTTGTAACTCGTCGCGCAAATAGTGCATAATTAAATTGTCGGGTGCCCGCTTTGAAAAATGGTTCAGCTCTATGCGATCAAAATTTCGATTTTACATGCGTTTTAAACGGAGAAAAAAAATTCTATATGTATAGGAAATCATCATTTGATGTGACCAATTGATGGTTCGTGTCGAGAGAAACAACAAGTGTACATCATATTTTTTGTTTCTCTCGACACGAACTATCAATTGGTCACATCAAATGATGATTTCCTAGAAAAAATTTTCTCCATTTGAAACACGTGTAAAAATGTATGTAAAATCGACATTTTGATCGCATGGGCCTAAATTGAAATTCAAATACCTATCTTGTTTCAGGTGAGAATGAGATTTCCGTAGATTCTGGCACAATTGTGGAAAATGTGTATTTCAATTATATTTTTGGATTTTCAATATTCGTCTTGCTTTCGTTGGCTTTCTTTGTGCTTCGGTTCATAAGAAAGTTAAATAAAGAAAAGAAGGTACCTACCTACCCATCCGCATTGTTTTCTATTGAAAACAAAAATTAACGAATTTTAATTGCTCCATAATTTTATTCGTGGCAGAAATTACAGAAAAAATTGGAGGAATATGGATTAGAACAAATTAAAGGGAGTGCAGTTCCCAGCTTAGATCCAAACTTAGATATTGCAGAACAAACATCCTTGATACCCTACAACAAAAAATACGAATTTCCTCGGGAACAATTGGAATTTGGTGCGTTGAAAGTTTTTATTTAAGTAGAATCCATTTAATCTGAGGATGTAATGTTGTATAAATAATAAATTGATTTTCTTTTATTAATCTTCCAGGCGATGTACTTGGTTCTGGAGTGTTTGGTATTGTTAGAAAAGCAGAAGCGGTTGGTATAATTGAAAAAAACGTTCGAACGACTGTTGCTGTGAAAGTAGCAAAAAACCAACATGAATCTTTATTTGTGAAAGCTCTGGCCTCTGAATTGAAGATAATGATTTATTTGGGACAACATCTTAATGTGGTGAATTTATTAGGAGCTTGTACCAAAGATTTAATAAAAGGTTGGTTCAGGTTCAGCCATACAGGGTGTTCCTTGAATCGTCTGCCAAGCATATTTTTATTTGGATATCACCGGGTACCACTAAAAAAAACTTGAGAGAACATGTTGCCTAACTTGAGGATTTAAGGGGCAAATGCTACTTCTAAAAAAAATACGTCAAATTTTTTTTTTAACCATGGAATTAATTGATAGTACTTTAAAAACTGAACAAATTTTTACTATATGACTTGTTGCCTAACTTAAAAATTGAAGGGGCTACAAATTTTTTTCAATTTTTTTTTTTGTGATAAACTAACTAAGGGAATGGATAGTACGTTGAAAACAGAAAAAAATTTGTTTCGTACACTTTTTGCCTAACATCAAAAATAAAGGGGCCAAGGGTCATTCAAAATTGGGAAAATTCGAAAAAAATTTGAATCCCACGTATTTTACGCGAGCCGTAGCCCCTTCATTTTCGACGTTAGCCATAAAGTGCACAGAACAAAATTTCTTCATTTTTCAACGTACTATCCATTCCCTTGATTGGTTGATTTTTAAAAAATTGTTTTTGAAAAAAAGTTTTTGTAGCCCCTTCAATTTTTGATTTAGGCAAAAAGTCATATAGTGAAAATTTGTTCAGTTTTCAAAATACTATCCATTCCCATGGTCAAAAAAATTTTTTGGCGTGATTTTTTTAGAAGCAGCATTTACCCCTTAAATTCTTAAGATACGCAACATGTTCATCTCACGTTTTTTTTTAGTGGTACCCGGTTATATCCAAAAAAACTATGTTTGGCAGACGATTCATGGAACACCCTGTATAACGTAAGCTTTCTTACACCCTCTAAGCTTTATGAAAATTATTTGAAATGTAATATATTTTTAGGAGAATTGGCTGTCATTGTGGAATACTGCAAATTCGGAAATTTACGCAATTTTCTCTTAAATCAAAGAAATAATTTTATCAGTCAGATAAAAGGGCATGATAAAATAGATTTCTCCATTACCACACCTGTTACGTAAGAGGATCGGATATAAATCTCTGATTATGACCCGATTATCTTAGCTATTATTATAATAGGTACCTATCTTCTATACTTTCAGTTATGAGAACATCCCATTTAATGGAAAAAATGGAACCCCAAGTAAAAATGTTCTGATCGAAGAAACATTAATGGGTAATTATCTTTATTTTATTATAATTGGTTTTTTTGTCTATGGAATAGTGAAATTATGATTTTTCTCACATTTGTACATACAATTTTACATTGTCAACAGAAAGTGACGGATATCTAGAATGCGACAATACACTATACGAACTCGAAAGTCGGTCGAATTATTTGGCTGACTACGACAATGTTGCCATTAGACCGATTTACACTTCCGATTTAATTTGTTGGTCATTTGAGATAGCTCACGGAATGGATTACATGGCAAGTCGTAAAGTAGGTTTAGGTGACTTTTTCTTTTGACCCTAGGAACCTATACCAACATATTTCTCTGTTTTATTGCCGAATTCAAAGTAAATTTTTAGCAGAAAAAAAATAAGTGAAAAGTAGGCACATCATTAAAGGACTTCATCTCCAAAATTTTGAGAGCAAAGGTTCTTTTTTTCAATTTTGGCGTAATTTTGAAATTTTGAAATTATCGCATCGCCCTGCAAAGTATGAAAATTTGATATAGGTAGGTAACCAAAGACAAAAGTTGAAATTTGGTGTATAGGTACTCTATCTTCAACCTACCGAATCAGCTGGAAGAAATTTCAAAATGTTTTGGAGATTCCAAATAGTTTTGGAATTTTCCGGCACTGGAGAAAAAACCATGAAAATAGTCCGCATGAAGTTTACCACCTGTAATCGCGGATTACTCTTATTGGTGAACTATTTGATTGAAGCTCAATATTCCAAAATTGGTAAAATTTAGTTAAAATCAATAAGTATTTTTTGGCTGAAATTTTTCTGGAAAAAATTTAATAATATAGATTCTAACTCGATGTTACGAATTTTGAAAAATTTATACATAAGTGCTGAATTTTCTATGAACCATTTTTACAGTTTTTTCTCCAGTGCTGGAAAATTCCAAAATTTTCTAGAGCCTCCTAAACGTCTCGAAACCTCTTCCAATTGATTCGAGAAATGGAAAATAGAGTATCTACGTACGTACCTACCTATACCAAATTTCAACTTTAGTCGTTGATCACGTCAAATTTTTATGTTGTTCAAGGAGGTGAGGTAGTAGTGAAATTTTTCAAAAATTCGCTAAATTTCTAGAAGGGAACTTAAACTCTCAAAATTTTTGAGATGGAGTTCGGTAATGATGTACTTTCCATTTATTTTTGTTTTGGTAAAAAATTTCACTTAAAGTTCAAATAACATAACTCCCTTGTAAAATGTGTTTTCTTATACTTAGATATTACATGGAGACTTGGCTGCCAGGAATATACTTTTGGCAGAAGGATTCGTTGCAAAAATTTGTGACTTTGGTTTTGCCAAGACCATGTATCAAAACCAAGATTATCAATCCAGTAAAACAGTGAGTTTATTTTGAGCCCATCATTGTACGTAGGTACCTAGTTATTCTACATCTTTATATGATCAATAAGCACATTGTTCTACGTTTCAGATTTTACCTATTAAATGGATGGCTATCGAATCTATTGAAGATAGAGTATTTTCGACTCAATCGGATGTGTGGGCCTTTGGTGTTACCATGTGGGAATTTTTCTCTTTGGCAGCTTCACCATATCCTAGTAAGTTTATGAATTATATTTTCTTTACGTCAAATTTTTCTTGGCTGCTCAAGTATCTAGTAGGCTCCTATCTAATCAATGCAGAAAACCCATCAACTTATTTTTAAGAAGTTGATCTACCTATCTATCTAATTCTCATTATCAGCGTTTTATTTTAATTTTTTTTGTATGTTTGTTTTTTTAAAGGTTTGGAGAATGCAACAGACCTATATAAAAAATTAGTATCCGGATATCGGATGGAACGGCCTAAATTTGCTACAAATAGAATGTAATATCACTTATTGACATATTTTATAAAATTATTTTGCCTACATTTATGTTCATAGAAAATTTATTGATAATTATTTTTCAAAATGATAGATACGGTTTGATGAAAGACTGCTGGAATCATTGCCCCCACTTAAGACCATCGTTTTCAGAACTGCGTGAAAAAATTGTATGTATACTCGAAGATTCTGTAAAATCTGTAAGTTGAATTCATACCTAGAAGTTTATACTTGTATTTAATCAAGATCGTTATTTAACTAAAATTTTCAATTTAATATTTTCAGCAAAACGTTGAAGGAAATGAAACAAGCACTGGAGAGAACACGACCGGTAATAGTATATGTATTGCTGAAAATTTTAAGGAGATGATACATACAAATATTCCACCCCGAAGTGATTCACAATCCGGATTACAATGAAATAGGTACCTGAAAATTACTGTTTTGGTTTTGGCTCTTTAATTGTTTTATTTTTACAAGTTCACTAGATAGGTTCCTAGATGTACTTGTTTCTTACTTTTTTCATTATTAATAATGATCTCCTATTTTTCTAAAAAAGTATAGTTACTTACCTACCTATGAAATACTGCCCGTTACATTTCTTTTTTGTAAAAATTCCAATTCACTTTTATATCTTTATAATAAAATATTTTCCGAATTTCATACTCTCCACATTACTTACACTATTTTTTTAAGTTGAAAAAAAAGTACCAAAACTCAAAATTTGCTCCGAATGAACGATTTCGTATGGTTGTCTTCACCCAAGGCAGTTTACTCTATTTTTCATACTTCCTCAAAATTATCAATTATTTTGATTTTGTTTTTTGTATATTTTAACCCACGAAAATCATCAGCGCCAATTTTCCATTTTTTTTTCAATTTTTGAAAAGAACTATACCTACCTACATTTTTTGTTAGGTACCTATTGTGATAAAATAGTCAAGACCGGAAAGGAGAGGAGGGAATGGAAAATTGCCGTCAGTAAATTTTATGGGTTAAAATATTCAAATTAGGTAACATTATTTTAGGAAAATTTTTCTGAACAACTTTATAAATAATTTTTTTGTGAATACCTATGTACTTACTGAAAAAACACAAAAAAAAATTATATTTCAAAGGGCATCCCTGAAAAATAAATTCAAGATGGAAAATGGAAAAAAATTATCAGAACTTGATTTTCTCATTTCTAGTTCAAATTTTTGCAAATAGGAACCTACTTTTTTCAAAAGTCGATCGCGAATGCAAATTCGCAAAATGCAGTTTTTAAATGACAGCTGGTGTAGGACGAATTTTTCGCCATGAATAATCGAATATTGCTTTTCTTTTTTATAACAAACTAACGTTAGTAAAATTTCCCTTCTATTTTCCTCCTTTTATCTTTTTGGAACTTTTGTTAATTAGTTACGTACTTAAATGAAAGTAAATCATTTTAAAAAAGGCCAATGAATTGGTCCAGCGTAGAATCACGCGATGGACGATGCTTAGAGGGGTGTGGAATTATCGATAGTTCACTTTATTAGTACGTGATCGTTAATTTATCAAAATTCAGATAATTAACCAGCTTTATTTAAATCAATCAAAACACTAATCAAACTTCATCATTAAAAGAGGGAGGGAGGGTCAACTGGGGAAAAAATCGTGGCGATTTTAAAACATGTGGGTATTTTGTAAGTAAAGTCGTGACAGAAAACTCTTCAAACAAAATAATGCAGTTATGGTAATGGGTAGTATGTCTCTTGAATTTGAAAATGAGTAAATATATTATTGAAAAGTCTTAAAAAGTAATAGATTATACCTAGCTCAAATTTTAGTTAGAACGAACACGTCAATCAATCAGATAAAAGGTTCCCTTAATGATTTCTCTGTACATCATTATGGTAATCTCATATTTGGCGATAAGTAAGATGAGATATTAAAAATGAAAATTTCATAACTAAATCGCTCGAGGATTCAGTATTCGAAAATACAACGGGCCGACACCAACTATCGTTCAAGATGAGCAGGCCAATGTCAGGTTATGCGTTTAAATGTGCGTTTTTGTTCTTCTTCGTGGGTTTTCCTGCAACCCTATGCAACTTCAATTTTGAAGAAAACGTAAGTATCCAAATACTGTAATTAGTGTATGTACCTACTGGTGCGCAAAAAGTTCCGAAAAAGCTGTCTCTAAAGCTGAGAAAAGTCGACTCGAAGTTTCGATAATTTCGACCAATCAGAAGCCGGCATTCGTTTTTCGCGAATATCTCGAAAAGCGTAGCTCGAATCGAAAATCTGACGACACCACCGAAAGGAAATTTCGAGGGCTACAATTTCGGTCAGGGTTGTAATAACGGATCGCGGTCCGTTCCGTTATCGTTCCGTTCCGTTCTAAAAAATAATTTTTCCGTTCCGTTACCGTTCCGTTCCGTTCCAAAAATAATTTTCCTGTTCCGTTACCGTTCCGTTCCGTTCCGGCCTAAAAAAATTGATCCGTTCTGTTCCGTTCCGTTCCGTTCTAAAAATGGCAATTTTATCCGTTACCGTTCCGTTATTCCGTTCCTTTCCGTTCCCGTTAGATTTTTGATCTTGAGATAACCTAAATTTTAGTCTACACAAATTCAAATTTTGGCTAATCCAAGTCGCTAATCGTGAATTTTTTTCTAATTTTCAGCCATCTGTATCGTTTTACCGAAAATGGCATTTCCGTTAAGTAGGTAAATGCACATTAGGTATATTGAAATTTAAAGGTGAGCTCACCAAAAGATAATTTAATAAAAAAGTTTAAAATCATAAAATTTTGAAAAAATCAAAAAATGAATAATTTCAATTTTAAATTAGTAATAAAAATTAATCCGTTCCGTTCCGTTCCGTTCTGAAAAATATTTGACCCGTTTCGTTCTGTTCCGTTCCAAAAAATATTTGACCTGTTCCGTTCCGTTCTGTTCCGTTCTAAAAATGACAATTTTATCCGTTACCGTTCCGTTCCGTTCCCGTTATCGCAACCCTGATTTCGGTTCTCTTCAAAATTCATCCCGCGATTTTTCGGAGCATTTTTAGGCTGCGACATAATTTTCAAGATATTTTTGCGTAAAGTTGAACATTAGTAACTTTTGGTTTTGGTAGCCAAAAATTAATTTATTTTTCATTTATGACCGTTAAAATACCAGTTTTCTACAATGTTGCAATGATTTAAAGCAGAAATACCTGAATTTTGTTTCAAAAATTCAATTTCAATTTTCAGTATCCTGGGACTATAATTGAAGCCGAGAATTCTCCCACAAAAGATGTGTTGAAGAATAATTATTGGCCAGAAGGAGAATACGCTTGGAAAAAAGTATTCAACGCAATAAATGGAGACCATGTGAGTAAAAACTTTTTCAATCGTGATCAATTTACTATCTAAATTTGCTTTAAAAGTTTTTCACTTCAAATCAAAAATTAGAGTTCTTTATTCCACATACATAATATATAAGTATACCTACATTCGTCCGTAACCCTACTATGTCAGCCAAATTTCACATTATACTTGAAAATTTTCAAACTTCTTCATATTTCTCTCATTCCTTTGCCAATTGAGTAATCGAAATTCCAATTGTAGATTCATTCTTAGCAACACAAAATTCACCTTAGAGAAAAAAAATGACGCTCCTACACAAAAATTTTTGAAAAAAAATCGCAAAATCGTCTTTGTTCTTGCCAATTTTGGAAAAGTGGCTAAGTAAAAAAATAGCCGGACTCGGAATAAAAATTTGTGATACCAAAAGCTTTTGGTTTGATTGAAAGAACAGCTAAAAAATTTTGGGAGGCATAAAAATTCCGACCCGTTTTTTTCATTCTACACATCGCCAATAATTACCTACCTGGGCCTGCGACAGGCGGCTGACTTTGCATGTAGAATTAACCCACAAAGTGGCTCACATGACCGGATAATGCTACCCATATACAATGTTTTACTAGTTTCACACTACATTTCTCATATAGGTAGGTATCATTCAATTTACGAGGTCACATGGTTTAATTTCAAACAAGAATATTTTATCGTAATAACGTTTCGGTGAACTTTTTTTCGACTTATGATATGTACATATCTTCTTGAAATTATTGTTCAGGAAAAATGGTCGGATGTATGCTCTATGTATATCGCAACCAGAAAAATATTGATAACGCGAGTAATGAGTACACCTACCTAATCAAAAAAATAATCAATCTGCAAGGGTATCTAGTTTAATTTAATATACAATTTGCGCTTTGATTAAATTTTCATTTGAAAATCAATAATTTGATAAGATATCAACTCAATTGAGTAAGAGTTTTTTATTGAAATTTTTCAATAAGCAAGTGAAATAACTCGTAAATACTAAGTTGCCAACATCTAGCACCTACTTATTAAATTCTATTCCATAAGTACATATACTTTTGACATCGAAAAACAAATTTTCCGAATCTGGCATTCGTTCAAAACTAGCATTTAACACCGGAAATGTGTTATCAAGGGTTAATGATGTGATACCTACTTACTACCTATGTACTATCTAACAGCAATACAACATGAAACGTAATATTTCTATAATCGAAGATAAATACTATAAGATTTTAATCAACGGATTTCATGTCCACTTTAGAAAAATGTGGAAATCTTGCTAGACCACATGGGTCTGAAAATGGTACCGAAGAACGAAGAAAACTGGCTTGCCGTGAAAAAATATATGAAAAGCTTAATTAAAGTAAGCAAATGACTGTATCTTTTATAATGATGAAAATACTCCAAATCAATGGCTTGAAAAAAAAGACCGACTGTAGTATAAAAAAAAAATTATCGACAAATTAAAATAGGTAAATAAAAATAAAAAAATGAGATTGGACTACCGGCTGGGTAGGATTACGGTGTTGGGTTAACCAACGACTTCTATTCGAGATGAGGAAAATTCGCCCACATAGGTACGTAAATTGTAAAAAGCCCAAATTGAACTCGAAACAAAGATGCAAAATTTAACTCAGCCTTCGGTACTATTCGTAGGAAAAAAATTGGAATAACTCGAGAAAATTAGGCAATGTGGCTGCAAGTTGGATGTCTTATCTTACTATCTTAGGTTCAGTGTCTGTAATAACAAGTAATCCAGGTATAATGTTGATGATTTCGCTAGGACGATCAAAAAGCTTACTTACATTTGCAATGCACAAATACTTCAAGTTGAGTTTTTCGAATCGTTTAAAAGTTTTCTCAAGGGTTCTCGAAGCTTTTTCAAAATAATTTCAATATGCGTAAGTATTGAGTATGTAGGAGTAGGTATAAGATGAATTTATAGAAATGTATAATTTTTGCAAAGTTTCCTGTTGATTTTTCTTACATTCTGAATTTAAAGAGGGCTGGATGCATATTTTCATCTTCTTTTTACCTAATGTTACAATCTTCACTTTTGTGAATCAATCCATCATAAGATTTGTGATAAATATTTCAACTTATGCTGACAATCCTCTTCCATCTATAAGTATCTCATCAAGTTAATGATATTTTTCTTTTTCCCACATTCCCCATGAAAAAAAACTCTTTTTGGACTGATGCAATACTTCCATTTCTCTCATTCCATTGTTTATCACTCATTCATACTATACACCTACTTTCAACGATATACCTACCTACATCAGCAATCTATATTTTTTTCACAAAAACATACAAAATGTTCAATATGAGATACCTAATAGGTACCTTTGCTTGTTTGGTTTATTTTTTTTAGCTCGAGTTGATACCGATATGTAAGCGGTTATAGGATGTGCTACGCATTTGAGATATGCTTGTGAATCATTTTTCCAAATCTCCTTCCTTGGACGAAGTGATATGAATACATTAGGAAGTAACCTTGAAATACTACGAGCCATGATTGATAACAGATTTGTGGATCTAAATAATTATCTCAGACATTTTGCAACACTTGCTGAAATCTGCGACGATGAAACATTCAAAAATAAATGGACCACGTTATGGAAAAAGAAGTTCATAATATACTTGAAGGCTTGAAGCCAGACGACACCAATCCGAGAATTTCCCATTCTACAGCATTAGATTCCACAACAGAACCAAATTTAAAAAAAAAACAGCTTCTTAGAATATGGAATGCCAAAGATGGCGATGAACCATTGAGTATTTGGAAAGAAGACCTTTCAATGTGGATTTGGTTCAAGAAAGGTAATCCGATTTCATCGGATGACATGAACATCATTAACGAATTAATAGTAATTCCAGAAGACCATCTCCGATCGTTAGCGCTAGATATCAAAGAAATTAAACCAAAATACGTTAATTTTGTTATTCAAGTTTTCTTCAGCGGGACTAAAATAAATAACAAAAAATATAAAAATTGTTTGTGGATAATGCACTTTTCAGAAGATAGCCTTATTTCTGAAATAAAAGAGAAATTGATACGTTCCTGGCCTCATATTACCAAGAAAGAGAAGAGGTACGACATTTTTTGTGAAAGAGTAAAAAATGTGTGGATTATTTCTTCCAACGCCGACTTTCACGGGACTGATTTGAAGACAATGCAAGTAAGTTCAAAATGTACACCGGAAGAAGTCGATTACACCTGCTCTCTCATTCTGAATCAGTGAAAAATCACTGATAAACAGTCATAATTGCAGCACAGGAAAAATCAGTGAAATTCCCTGATTTTCAGTGATTTTTCACTGATTATTCAAAGAATTTCACAGATTTTTCAGTGAATTTCATAAATATCACTGAGTTTTCAGTGAATTTTCACTGATTTTCAGTGATTTTCTTTCACTGATTTGTTTTCAGTGAAAAAATTTTCACTGATTTTCTCCTGTGCTGCAATTCTGACTGTTTCTCAGTGATTTTCGGTAATTTTCACTGATTTATAATTGAGAGAGTGGTATCTTCAAAATCTAGGTCAGAAGTATACCAATCATACGGCTGATGTAGCCCGAATAATGTTCTCCTATGTTTATCCAGCGAATAAAAAATACCTATGTTCCGACTAATGATTAGGTAACCCACCACCTACGAGGAAAGCTCAAGTTGAAACTATTTTTGTGAACTTAGGTACCTATTTGTAATTTCAATTTCGTAATCAAATTTTCGAACTTTAGGTACCGCAATTCGACATTCTCGATCAGTTTTAAATTGTTTCGTTTCGTTACATTAATGCTTTCACAAGAAAAATTCGTTTTAAAAAAGTTTGTCAAGATCGAGCACGATTATTCACCTGCTACAAAATATACCTACCTAATAACGTGAGTTACCTATCATTTCATTTTCAAAAATTCATTGATTTACCTGGAAAGTAAGAAAATTGAAGCGAGAATACTGAAAATTATTCGTCTCGATGTGACAAATCAAAATTTGAAAACCCATTTACTTACTTATTTTGTGAAAGAACCAAGATATTCAGATTTTATTGAAAAATTTTCTATTGAAACAGATATACTTGGCCATTTGAATAGGTAAATATATGGCCACCGCGAACGACGTTTTGTGACGATATTGTGAGGGTAGCAGGTGAATTTCTGAATTATTAGGCTTTTGTGAGGGTAGCGGTTGAAATTCTGAATTCAGATAATTTGTGAGGATTTCATGAGGGTAGAATTGAATTTTTCACATTGTGAGGATTTTGTAAGGATACCGGGAAAATTCTCAATTGTGAGGATTCTGTGAGGGTAGCAGGTGAAATTCTGAATTGTGAAGATTTTGTGAGGGTAGCAGGTGAATTTCTGAATTATTAGGATTTTGTGAGGGTAGCGGTTGAAATTCTGAATTCTGAGGATTTGTGAGGATTTCATGAGGGTAGAATCGAATTTTTCAAATTGTGAGGATTTTGTGAGGGTAGCGGTTGAATTTCTGAATTCAGATGATTTGTGAGGATTTCATGCGGGTAGAGTTAAATTTCTCAAATTGTGAGGATTTTGTGAGGATACAGGAAAAATTCTCAATTGTGAGGATTCTGTGAGGGTAGCAGGTGAAATTCTGAATTGTTAGGATTTTGTGAGGGTAGCTGTTGAAATTCTGAATTCTGAGGATTTGTGAGGATTTCATGAGGGTAGAATCGAATTTTCAAATTGTGAGGATTTTTTGTGAGGGTAGAAGGTGAATTTCTGAATTGTGAGGATTTTGTGAGGGTAGAGTTAAATTTTTCAAATTGTGAGGATTTTGTGAGGATGCAGGAAAAATTCTCAATTATTGTGAGGATTCTGTGAGGGTAGCAAGTGAAATTCTGAATTGTGGGAATTTTGTGAGGGTAGCGGTTGAATTTCTGAATTCAGATGATTTGTGAGGATTTCATGAGGGTAGAGTTAAATTTTTCAAATTGTGAGGATTTTGTGAGGATACAGGAAAAATTCTCAATTGTGAGGATTCTGTGAGGGTAGCAAGTGAAATTCTGAATTGTGGGAATTTTTTGAGGGTAGCGGAGGAATTTCTGAATTGTTAGGATTTTGTGAGGGTAGCTGTTGAAATTCTGAATTCTGAGGATTTGTGAGAATTTTGTGAGCGTAGAATTTATTTTTCTATTTTTCTCAATTTTTGGCTCAAAAATGGAGAATTTTTCAAATTGTGAGGATTTTGTGAGGATACCGGTAAAATTCTGAATTGTGAGGATTTTGTGAGGGTCGTAGAAGCAGAATTTGCCCTTCCTTCAATTATCAAGATAGGCAACTTGTTCATCTCAAGTTTTTTTCACTGGTACCTCTACCTACCCGGTTATATCCAAAAATGAAGTATAATCCTTCACTTACGTGACACCCATGTATCTACTTGGAATTATGGTAGGTAATGGTATGTACCTACCTACCTGTATTTTATTAAACGTATTTTAAAATTCAAGTCCAAGTTTTCCTTGAATATATGCGTTTTAAATACGTACGGCGCGGTGTAGGATAAGTAATCCACCTTCATCAAGTGACTATTTTTGATCAGCTTCTAAACCGGGAAATGTTCGAAATTACGGTATTGCCTGATTTCAGTTGTGATTAAGCAATTTTAGAGGTAAAAAAAAATTTCAGAAATTTTTCAATTCAAATTTTTGCAAATGGGAACCTACTTTTCTTCAAAAGTCGATCGCGAATACAAAACCGCAAAATGCAATTTTCAAAAGACAACCTAGTGTAGGACGAATTTTTCGTCACGAATGCTCGAATATTGCATTCTTTTTTTATAAACAACTATAACGTTAATAAAATTTCCTTCGTAGTTCTGTTTTTCTCCTTTGATCTTTCTGGAGATTTTAGTTATCTAATTAGTAAAAAATTAAATATGTGCTTCCATTCTAAATAATGATCAAATTGTTGTTTGACGGTTGCATTCAGAAGTATTAAGTATTTCTTATCTGGGAAACCTAACGATAAGTAACTAATCAATACAGCAAAACGCTGAGAAAAAAAAATCAAAAATAACCTTAGCCGCAGTTCATCTCACCGTATGTAGCATAGTACCCAAGTATATGAAAATATACGATAAAATTGATTATCGTTGTAAGCATTTAAGTACTTATGTACTTACTCAACTCACAATTTGTAGGTATGTTCTTTCCTTAGAACGAATACCCTCATCACTACAGTATCTAGTGTTAAAAACAGGTGATAGATATCTACTCGCGCGTAATCTGAATAATTTGGATTGTATTCAAGTGCAATCGATATTTTTTTCGAATTTCGAAGTGGAATGAATAATATCCAGTATGCAGAATAATTCATACTCGCGTGAAATCATTATTTTAATTGCTTTTTCGTTCCATGCCCACCTGAGTTTTGGTAAGTTATTCAATTGTTATTGTTGCATTTTATTTGATAGGCCTGTATTTTGTATGTACCCGGAGCGGTGTGGCCTGCAAAAAGGGCAGACAAATTCGGTCTTTTTTTGCCCTTTTTGCTGGGACTTTCAGTACTTTTCTTCCACTTTTTCTGCCTTTTTCTGCCACTCCGGTGCCCGTTGCATTTTGGGATAAGAATCTTAGTGAACCCCCTGGACTGCAAAGCAAAATGGAAATGCAAAAAAGGACAGACACTTGAGCCTTTCTGCCTTTTTCTTTCCTTTTGCCTGTCCTTTTTGCACGCGCCGAATATCGTGCAATGAAAACTGCCCAACTGGTATATCTCTCCTTTTAATCATCACTGTGTCATTCTATTTCGATCCGAACAATTTTTTTTGGGAAGCGAAGAGAATAGGGGAAGAGTTTTTTTTTAATTTTTTTGATATCCGCTAAAAGTAGATAGGTACTTGCTCAACTTTGGAGTCATATTTGATCATTGATAATATTTTGGAGTCGATCTAATTATGCTGTTGGAGATCGCATTCAAAGTAAATTCAAAATTACCTAAGTATATTTATCTAAGTTCAAAGTGCAATTTTATCGTGAAAAAATAAACTTGTAATCGGCATCCACAATGACTGTGGCATATCGTTTGTTGTTACTTACCTAATTGTTGGACTTGACTCTCCTAATACCATAGACTGGGGTCAATTTCAAAAAAATTCAAAATTGATCAAAATTATTGATTTAATTTCAGAGGTTATTGACGAATTGACCATGTAGATCAGAGAGAGCATTTTTTTTAAAAACGTTCATGTTAGATAACTTTTTTCAATTTCTTAGGTAGGTATCCGGTTTATCCATAGAATAAAATTTTTTTTAAGTTATAATAAGTACGTTCATTTTTTCAAAAAGAAGAAGTGTTTTCTAACCTAAATATTCACTAAATAAGTAAAATTTAAATGATTTACTTTGGAATTTTTCATGTGAAATTTCGGGCCGCCTTGAATTTTTGTTCAATTACGAAAAATATTTGGAAGGTTTATGCTCGATTGGAAGATGCATATTAATCGATTTCGAATCCACCTTTCCATTTCCGTAGTCTTTCAAAATCGCAACTTTTTCACTATATTGCGAATTTAAAATCAAAATTTCAACTTTTTCGTTTCTCCTTTTATTACAGAATTCTTTTTTTCTTTTATACGAACTCACCGAAACTTTTCTGAAACGATAAATGCCAAGTACCTAATTATGAGAGATTACGTTTTGATAAGATCATATATATACCAAGAAAAAATATATGTTTCAAGTTGACTTCTCCAAAACCTTAACGGAAGACACGCCAATCAACATTTTGGAATTTTTGTGAATTTCGGATTCAATTCGGGCCCCTGTGAAGTAAATTTGAGGAATCAAATCCAATGAGTAACCAAATTGGTATTTAAATTTAACATCTCAAAAACCACTACTTGACTAATATTTCGACAAAAGAATTGGTACCTATTTTTCGGTATTACGAAAAATACTCTGCTGGATGCTGAAAATTGACGCCTTCGCGCCTATACTTCCTGACCTACATATCTATTATGTTCATAGGAATACAAATATACCCCGATGTTTCCGAGTTGATAATCAAAAGCGAAAGTGACTTCACGTTGAATTGCACCAGCGACGAACCTATTCAATGGTCTTTTCCGAAGGAGGTGAATCATTTGTTGTAACATTTTCTTTTTTAATTTTTATTTGTAGATTTTTCAAGCTCTAGATTACCCAATTTTATTTCTTTTAACATTGATTTTTTTGCAATTGAATAAATTTCGTAATTTATGATGAATTTCATTTTTTTTTAAATTTATATTGTCTATTCGTAGAGCAAGAATTTTACCAAAACGACTGAAAATGGAATTAGGCAGGACATTTATTACAGTAATCTTACTATCTTTCCTACCGAGTATTTAGACACCGGTTACTTCATTTGTCGATCCGAAAATAATGCCAGTAATTTCGCTCAGATCTATATCTACTGTTTTGGTAGGTACCTACTTAAATTTAGAGGTTTTTTAAAAGATAATTTTTCAATTTTTTGCTAATCGTTTATTAAATTACGTTTTTCCAGATGATAGTTATGCATTGGCAAAGAGCCCTAACGTGGTAGATGCTGCGATGTATGATAGAGCTGAAATACCTTGCAAGCCCACTTCACCCTCTATAAATGTAACCCTAACTAGTTCCAGAAAACATATGGTATGCATTATATTAAGCATTTTTTTCCTAATCAGTTAGGCGTTAAAATCATATCTTGGGTACATACATTTCAACTTTTTTTTAAAAGAAACCTGAAAAATATGATCCAAAAATTGGATTCGTCATTTCTACCCATTCGATAATTGGTTCCGTTACCTTTTATTGCTTGGCCCCAGAATATAGAGGAGACCTGTGGATTACAGTGAGAGTTCATCGTAAGTTCACCATTATTGTGCATTTGATTGTGAAATATTCGGTATATTTTGAATAAATACCTACTTTTGATTTTCTTACAGCTCCGCATAATGGTTCTTCATCCGATCCTCACTTAGAAGTCTTTCATTCGAATTCTAATTATCCAATATTTGAAACCCAAAACGTCACGATGAATTGTTCTGTAATTACTTCCATCTACACGGGAATAAAGTCTTTGGAGTGGGAATTTCCAAAAAATGTTGAAAAGGTAGAGAAATCTTTACGAATATGAAATAGGTTCCTAGCTGTAGGTACTTTTTATAACTCCAATAATATTTTCATTTGCAGAAAAAAATTATTGAAAATATTACAGAAGTAAGGCACGATGCATATAAATTCATCACATTTTTTCAAAGTCTCAGCATTCATAATTTGACTAAAGAGGATCAAGGAAATTTTAGTTGTAAAATTGTTGATGGAGATTCCAGAACAAAAGTGTCCACTTCCTACTTTTTACAGATCGAAGGTCAGATTAAATGCAAAAATCATCCGAAAAATTCAGATTTTATGTTAAATATACAATAAGCATTAAAAATAATCTAATTTCAGACTGGAATTCCGTTTTCTTAAATGTCACCTCAGAAAGTTCTGATACGGTAACTGTAAACGTTGAAGAATATCCTAGCATTGAATTGGCCGGTATTATAGAGGCCTTTCCAAACCATACTACAAGAACATGGTAAATATAACATACAGATTTGTCGTTTTTTCGGCTACCTACCTATTTAAAGATTTCAATCGTAAAGAACACCATATATGATATAAGCAAAGAGCAATCACTTTTTGAAAATATCCCAAAAACGTGCTTTTTAACGTAGATTCACCTCACGCTACCTTACCTATTCACTTTTATCGATATCGATGCCGCAAGGGCCAAAAATTGCAAAAAAAGGTACCAAAATGTTGTTTTTTAAGCAAATTTTTCCAATTTTGAGCGTTTTATACAAAAAGAAATGACTAGGTAGGTATATGAAAAAATTTACGTCGGATTCGTGCTTAGCGGGTCAAAATACAAAATACCCCGATAAACACCATTTTCGCGATCGCTTTACTTAAAACCTCGGAAATCAGTGTAAAAGATGAATTTTGATACTTTTTAAGCAAAACGATCACGAAAAGGGTGTTTATCGAGGTATTTTGACCCACTAAACACGAATCCGATATTAGTTTCTTTATTTGGACATTTTTTCTGTATGAAACGCTCAAAATTTATAAAATCTGCTGAAACAATCATCAAGGATAAAATGCCCTAATTTCGACCGCTTCCTAATTTCGAGCACCGACCGCTTTCGGCCGCTATGGATGCAATCTACCCGAAAAAAATGTTCATGTTCCTTTTTCATAGATGAACAATTTGAGACCAAAATAACAACCCTAGAGGCGAAATTAGCGAAGAAAATTGAAAAAAAAAACGAAATCGCGTTGGTGAAATTTTTTACGCATTCTTCGATCTTATATTGTGAATAATATTTGTAATAAATTCTATTGTACAAGTTGCATGAAATTTTTTTGGAAAAAAATTTCGAAAAATCGAAAGTAGATATTAAAAAGATGAAGATTGAAAAAGAAAAAATCAAAATTGGCCCTTTAGAACTCGCGCAGTAATTTTTTGAAAGTTGATGTTTCTATAGCGTTCAAAAACGGAGGCGTGATCGAAGTCTGGTGCGGTGACGTCACACCATGACATTTTCTTTGTAGTATCGCGGAAAATACTTGGCTGGCAGGTAATAATTAGGCTTGGTATTGGCGTGAAACAAAAAATTCGTAAAATTCTTACGCGCGGGTGCACGCCACGTCGCAAATTATGAATCAAAAATTGCATGGTGTGACGTCACAGCACGATTTGACCACGCCTCCGTTTTTGAACACTGCGAGAAAACGCAACTTTCAAAAAATTATTGCGCGAGTTCTAATGGACCAATTTTCATTTTTTCTTTTTTAATCTTCATCTTTTAATGTCTAGGTACTTTCGATTTTTCATAATTTTTTTCCAAAAAAAATTTCGTGCAACTTGTCCATTATGATGGTGCATGGTGTCAGATTTCGATAATGTCATCGTTTTTTAAAACAACTGGAGGTACGTTACAAAAATTTTGACTCAAGTTCGAATTGTTTGAGGTGCCCTAATTTCAACCACCTATACTGTCTTATGTAATCTGTTGTTTTGAATGCGATTTTATTTTTTCTAATTTTCTTTGCGAGTTTTGGCTGTAGAGTTGTCGTTTTGGTCTCATTTTGTTTATCTGTGAAAGAAGAATATAAAAAAATTATTTTCGGGTAGATTCCGCTCATTGCAAACGAAATCAGCTGGTGGTCGAAATTAGGAACTCAAAATTTCAAAATCGATTTTTAAGTTCCCTCAGAAAAAAATCACAAAAAATACAAAAAAATGATTGTATCGGCTCAACATTTTAGAGGGTGGTAGAGGAAGGATCGAGGTATTTTTTAAGCTATTTCCGATGCTTCTATCTCAAAAAGTCTCTGAATGGTGGAAGTTTGAAAAAAAGTGGTCGAAATATGGCAACCTTACCCTTATATTATTTCTGTGTAGGTTTCCGCGATTTTCGGACCTTAGTTCAAAGAAACCCCTTCCAGCTCCACAAACATAAAAAATTAATTGAAAATTGAAATTGGCGTGTTCGAAAACATGTAAACGATAAGTCACACAATATCGAAGTTTCTTGAATTTTTGCTTCAAATTTTGCTTGATCAGAAAAACATTGATTTTGAGGAAACAGCATGAAATTCCTCATGCCAAAATTTTTTCGAGGAAAAAAGAGGTTTGTAAATATTGAAAGAGTTTTCCAAAATACAAGAATATTCTCGTATAAAGGCAAAAATTTTTAAAAAGTATGTTTTAAAAGCAAGAATTACTTAGTCATTTTCCCAAAATTTTACAAACCAGTTTCGACTGTTGGTTTTTTTTTTCATTTCTCCCCTACACAGGGTGTTTCAAAGTTGACCGCGCTCCTTCCAACCAGTGAGTGGGCCACTCATCCTGAGTCCAAGTATATATGTTTGCCGAACCTTCAAACTGCAGGGGCCGAGTTATGCTCTTCGAATATTTTTTTTTTTTGAATTTCGCGTCGCATTTTCTACCGAGCGTTACTCGACAATCAAGATAGGTAGAAAGTTGCGCTTTACGGAAACGGATAGCCTACTTTCTCTAGAATTTTTCTATGCAGTTGATAATTTTTGCAGGCGAACTATGGTGGGTGTACCGCATCAAATATTCGAAAAAAAACGTGTAAAAAAGTTAACAATTTATTCAATTTTTGTAAATAACTAAAAAAGTTGTCTTCTATAGGGTAAATTATTATTGATGTTTCTGGAAGAAAAAACTGTGATCTTTCCAATGGAGCAAACTCCACTCCTCTATCTTCCTTGAATCAAAAGTTATGAGCGTCTAATTTTGTGAAAAATACAAGAAAATCCTCACTTTTTTGATTTTTTGAAATTTCAAAGTTTTCTATTTTGGTAACTAAATGAGACCGAGATATGGGGTTTAGAGCATTGAATTAACTGAGTATTGCACTACATAAAATTGAAAGAATATCTTCAAGTCCTTCATGAAAAAAATTTTGTCAAAAAAATTGAAAAAATTTCCATAAAAAATTTTTATTTGCAAAATTGAAGTATATCATTCCTATGATGTAATACTTCGTCAATTCAATGCTGCGAAAGTGCGAACCCCATAACCCGGTCTCATTTAGTTACCAAGATAAAAATTTTTGAAATTTCCAAAAAATCAAAAAGTTAGGTTTTTCTTGTATTTTTTACAAAATTAGACGCTCATAGCTTTTGATTCAAGCAAGATAGAGGAGTGGAGTTTACTCCATTGGAAATCAACTTTTTTACACGTTTTTTTCGAATATTTGATGCGGTACACCTACCCTAGTTCACCTACAAAAATCAACCACATAGAAAAATTCTAGAAAAAGTAGGCTATCCATTGCCGCAAAGCGCAACTTTCTACCTATCTTGGTTGTCGAGTAACGCTCGGTAGAAAATGCGAAACGAAATTTTTAAAAAAAATTCCGAACAGCATAACTCAGTCCCTGCGGTTTGAAGGCTAGGCAAACATACATACTTCGACTCAGGATGAGTGGCCCGCTCACTGGTTGGAAGGAGCGCAGTCAACTTTGAAACATCCTGTATAAGTAGATTTATAGGTATGTTTGAGATTATGTGTTGTTTTGTTCATCCAAGTACCTACTGCATTCAATTATCTGAATTTGAAAATCTTTACTTTCGTGTACAGGTACGATTCTCTAGGCAGAGAAATACGCGATTCCATTAAAAATAATCAGTATGATGTAATTAATGAAGAGCATATAACCAAACTTAGAATTATTGGCGTAGAATTGGAAAATATGGGAATGTACCAACTGAAAGTTACCAATTCGTTGAAAACAAAAACTTTGAATTTTACTGTTATCGTCGAACGTGAGCTGTTTTTTATCACAAAATTAAACAGATTTTTTCATATTAAAAAATATTCGATGAAAAATTTTAATTTCAGAGAAACCCTACATAATTATTAGGGAGACATTTTCGTCGCGATTCTTGAAACCAAACGTTAACTATACCTTTGAATGTGTCACCGTCGGATATCCTGTTCCCCAAATTACGTGGTCAGCCATGAAATGTGATGACTATCCCAACTGTGCAAACAATACTTTTCAAACCTTACCAGTGAGATAAAATTGCATATTAAAATATATATTTATGCTACACAATTCAAAATTCCAAAGCTGATGTATATATTTTCTTTATAGAATTCTCAGCATAAAGAAGAATGTGTAGAAGTGTACAAGGTGAAATCTACGCTTTATATTGAACTTGATCAAATTATGCGCATAAAATGTGAAGCAAATAATTCGCTAGGATCAGCTAAGTCATCGTCGTGGTTTCTACTAACTGGTACATAATTCATTTTCCCGCCAATTGATAATTTAAAGTGTTTTTTTTAAATTGAGAACCAAGATATGATAGATGACAGAAATCGAAAACTTTCCTGTTATATTTATGATTAGATTATGAAGCTGGAGTTGTACTCCAAGAAAATTATACGAAGCCGATTACCATTGGAGACAATGTCGAGCTCACTTGCGCAGCTTCAAAATATCAACGCCCCTTTCATTTTGTGTGGTTTTTTGAACAAAACAAAATCATTCCATCTCGGGGTAAAGTTGTATTGTATTCAAGTATTACTAACATAATGTTATTAAATACGTAAATATGCGGGTATCTAAGAGCGGTTCGAGAAAAAAAACATAGGTACCCTGGATTTTGATGGGAATTGGTGAAATAATTTACTTTGAATAGGAGACCTCCCAAAAAAAATTTTGCAACCCCTAACCCAAATAGAATGGAACTAGGGAACCGTAAAACGCAGATTTTGCCACTTTTGGATAGTATTTGAGTTTCTGCATCTCCTTGAACCATTAATCTCAAAATTTAAGACCAAACGCTGCCACAAAAAATTTCCAAAAAAATTAATTGAGATGACAATTTGAATTTATGAAAATTGCATAAATTAAAATGCGGTTGGCAGGACTGCATGAAAATTTCATCTGAAATTATTCTAGATGGCCGATAAAATCTTTTAGCTCGATTTCGAAGTGCTTTAGTGAGCTATTTGAATTTTGTAAAAATCAAAAATTCTTCAAATTCGCGATCTGCAATTATTTATAGAAGACAAGAAGTGGTATCCAATTTTGAGATCAATGACTCAGAACGGTGTAAAAGCTTGAATCGCAACCCCCTTTTTTCGAAAATGCCCCTATTTTGTGGTGCCTTAGCTCCATTTCCTTTATTAATAGAGGGCTCAGAATTTTTTTAAGATATCTCAGAATCGCAGTAGGTACCTACGTTGCAGGTATATAATAGAAGTTTTTTTTCAGATATTCAAATCAAAAATTATGTGACCAATTTTTCATACGTTTCTACCCTGTCAATCACGAATATACAGAAAAATTACAGTGGAATGTACTTCTGTGAAACCGCTTTGACGCCATTATTGGAGACGCCTTCGGCGGATGAGAAGAGAATCTGGTCTTCCAGATCCGGAGTCTATAATGACGATATGGAAGTCTTCTTCGACGAAAAAAACCATTCTTTAAATGTTCAAGGTTGATTTGAATCAGTGTACCTTCTGAATATTTATTATTTTTATGATTATTGATTGATTTGATAAACTGTAGGTACTTTTACCGACTTTTCCATTTATGGAAAAGTCGAGTACTAAATTGTTCATCATGGTTGAAATGGACGTCGGGACCAACTTTTCTTCACGTTTTAGGACCTTCTGAACACGATAGGACGTGTGAGAAAAAACGAGGTTTCCTTATATATATATATATAGCTTTATATTCCGGTAAGGTGAGATCCAAAATCCATAAAACCCGGAAAGGTGAGATCCGTTTTGGGAAAGGTGAGATCCGATCCGGATCTCACCTTTCCTCACGTGTATATCAAGTTTTTAGGTATCAGGATACCACCAGTAATGCAATGCCCAATTTTGTCCCGGATCTCATCTTTCCACTTTTTCCATCGACTTATACACTTTCAGTTCATACCTCCGCGCTGTAGAGCGCGCTGCGCCATTGTATATCCACATGATAAGTTTACACCAAGGTGAGATCCATATGATCGGCAACATTGCAGATCTCGCCTTTCCTGTATTAATATTTAATGCATTATGAACATGTACCAGTTTTGTTTTTACGTACTTGCAGCTAACAAATCGCACTTCACATTTTAATTAATCAAAATTTCGCATGATGCTTTTTATGTGTATTTTTCTTTAAATTTTCATTTCAAAAATTTTCAGTGATCAATGGGAAGCATTTTCTAAAAAAAAAAC
>JAVBJF010000572.1:110000-170702 GCA_033439095.1 Pseudococcus viburni | reverse complement strand
CTCCAACATGTGCTATAGTATAATATAATATTAGTTAACGAAAGCAATAAAATAAGCAACTATAAATTGAATAACGTACCATTGCAATTTGTAACACGAAACTCAAAGTTTAAAAACCGAAAACCGAACGCAAGTCGCAAGAAACACACGTACTCCAACTCCAACCAAACTGAAAAGACGCTTGGATTGGAATGTGAAATAAAAATTCACCCCCCCCCCCCGACTATCAAGAACTCGACACTCGACTGATGAACTGACGAACTGAGTGATTCATCGTTTATCGTTTCATCCCTAGCACTACGTTTTGCGAGTCATGACTTGATCATGTACATTTGCGCATGCGCGACACTGTTCCCATACATCAACAACGTTAAGGGTACAATGCTCTTTTATATCGGAAATCGGAATTTAAAAAAAAATGAATAATAATAAATAATAATATTACCTATGAGGCTATGAATTATATTTTGGATTTCGTATAATTTTCGATTTTTATTTTCGGGTGCAGGATCGAATATTCTTAGGTCTATACAATTATTATTTTACATATTTTGTTTGCGTTTTCTATCAAAACGTGAACCTGTATGTAGATGATTAAGTAGAGTACTTCGCTAATAAATTATAAGGTTAATTCGGGCGACGCTACACAACCTCCACTAGTGGAACATGTGTAGGTTAGTGGCGTGAAATCAACAAGATCCTCCACTGCCTACTGCAAGTTTTTCATGCAGTAGGTTGTGGAGGTTGCTCACATTTTGTGTTTTAGTCAAAGAAGTTCCACTAGTGGAGGTTGTGTAGCGTCGCCCGAATTAACCTATAATATAACTGTAAGGTACCAATTTGGCGAGTTTTTCCTAAAATTTAATTGTACTGTAGATAGAAAATTGTACAAAAGAGTTGTATGGCAGTTAAAAATTCATACAATAGGTACCATATTTTGTACATCATTTTCCACAATCAGGTGTAATTCATTACATTCCATTGCACGTATTGTACGTGTTGTGTGATTCTGTATGAACGAAAAACATAATTCACTCGGAAATTGCGAATTTCGATACGAAAAGGGTTCAATACAAATACGAACGTAAGAACGTATTAACATTCGAAACCGAATGAATTAGAATTATTAAAAGATTTCTTTCTTGGTAATTATTGATGAAATACCTAATGAAAGCTTCGTCAACGTACTTCATTACTTTTCAAACTGGTCAACGTTGGTATTACCTATTCAGTTCGGTGCAATAATTTTAAGCCAAAAAAAATTCAAAAGAATTGGAATCGCTTACCAAAATGAATTACAGAGACACTCGCCGAGAAAACTCCATGATAGTGTTTGTCTTTGGTCTGAAAAATCAAATCTGGAAACACCACAAAATAACGTTGCGTTTTCGAGCTTCCAACATCACAAAACAACTGTCAAACAAACAGATTATTGAATACGACGTAAAAATAATACAAAAATAAACGGAAATGGGCGATTCAACGTTAAACATGAAACATCAACCATCTCAATTGAGAGAAATATGTTGGTAATTCGAATTTCAAAAAATATACTCGTGTTTGGTATTGAACCCGTTCATTCAATTTATCAAAAATTATTTCCATCAAAATAAATTGCAAAAAATATCACGCGAATAATAAAAAACTGGTAATATCATTTAAACGTATATGAACATGAAAAAAAGTAAATGAAAATTAAAAAATATCCAAGTTCACAACAACGTACATAAGTTGAACGATCAGACGTAAAGGTAAAATTATTCCAAAAAATTCAATACCTACCTGGCAGGATGAATGGCAGATAGAAAAGAGAATCCTCATTTGAAAATTAAAAAACTAAATTACTCCAATAGAAAAAGACTGGCCGACGTTCAAGAAAATAAATTACCATGCAGTTCACTTGAAAAATATACAGAATTTAAAAATTTCTAACTCAAGTTCAGTTCTTTAGAAATGATCTTCTCTGACCTTTCTAGCTTTTCCAGACATCTTACTTATGATATGAAAGCATTCATACCTATCATAATTCGAAATTGTGCAGAAGAATGATTTTAAATGCATGCTGTATTAACCAAATCTGATTATTTTTTTCAAAAATCACTACTTTTCAAGAAATTTTTAGATGTTTCTTTTCCGGCCACAAAAACGACTAAAATTCAAAGGAAAAACTATTTTTGAGCAAAACTAGGTATTAAGTTTCGGAAAATGAACATGAAAAATATATTTTTGGAAAAATTCCGATTATACCTATTTCAATTTTCAATCAAGTCATTAACTGAAAAAATTGAATATCTGTCATTTTATGAAAAATTGTCAGTTGTTTAGCAAATGATTTGATTGGAATGTAAATGTAATCGGAACTTTCCCAAAAATGGTTTTTCTACGCTGATTTGACAAAAAGTTCATACAGAATCTTCGATTTCTTAGTCACTTTGTTAGGGATGAATTTGGCCCCGCTCCGATTTTCGATTTCTCCCGCCCCCGATTGTGACCCTCGATGCAAAAAATTCTGGAAAAAATTTTGACTCCCTCCTCCTTTCCCTGATACCTCCCGAATAAATAAATATTAGCATTCGTTAGTGTTGGTTTGATGTTTTCATACAAATTTGCTGGAGAGATCGTTTCAAGAAGACATTTTACTGGAAAAGAAAATTGGTAAGTACAAGTTTAGATCTATCTTTCATCACTAATTTAAGTATGGTTATTGCTGCATACAATGCTATATTTAAATTAGTAATAAAGATAGATTTAAACTTATACTTACTAATTTTATTTTCTGGTAGAATGTCATTCTTGAAACGATCTTTCCAGCAAAATATGTTTTTTTTTTTAGGATTGATTTTTTTTTTTTTCAATAAATATTAAAAACGACTAGGTACAAGTAATGTTCGATTTCTAAATTTTTCAGGTGCGATAAAATATATGTAAATTTTATCCGAAAAGCTCACTGAAACGCTATGGCGTACGCAAACGGATCAGCAACCATTTCAGCAAGTGTATGTGTTTGCAGAAACACTAGCAGATATGCATGCTGAAACGCAAGCTATCCGGCTAGTGTATATGGTTGCGTTTTTTCAAAAAAGTCCCAAAACCAGCATGCAGAATGGGTTGCGTACGCGATAGCGTTTTTGCAAACGTTTTAGCTACATTTATTTATTCGGGCTTCTTTTTTCTACAAGGTGGAACTTTGTGCCAAAGAACAGAATATTTCCTTCACTTCCGTTGAAATTAAAAACTCTTGAGAATAGTGAAATAAAATGGCCATAGGTAGTTTCGAAATGGTAGGGTTGGCGGGAGTCAAAAAATTTTCCAGCATTTTTTTAAATTTAGAAACACCACCATTGGGGGAGGGGAGTAGATTGAAAATCGAAGTGAGGACCAAATTCTCTGCTAATATTGGATATGCCTACTCGTATGAAATTACGTATTGGAAACAATTTTGAGTTGTAAAAAATTTTAAAAAGCAAGGAATTGAGAAAAACTTTTAAAAAAATCAAAGTTGGAAAAATGTCAAGAAATTTAAATTATAAAAAATCTACAGTAGGGAAAATTTTCAAAAATTCAAAAATTCGAGTACTTGCCTAGATATTGGAAATTTTTTCAACTTCATTTCTTCATTTTCCCAACCATTTTTTTCAATTCCAAACTTAATTCGAATAATTTAAAATATTTTTCCAACTTTGAATTTAGAAATTTTTGACTTCATGTTTTTCAATTTTTCCCCAATTTAACAACCCTATTGACAATATCGCGTTTTTGAAATAGCGCTTTTCTGAGAAAATAGCGCACGCCAAACGCCTGTGCAGAACGTATGCGCAGTAGAAATCGCGTTTTTAAAGCGCCAAACGCAAAAAAAAGCGCCTTTTTTTTTTAGAAATTTACTTCAAAAACCAAAAGCACCATAAGCATTATTATACGAAAAAACTGAATAAATCAACGTTAATAGCTTGAATCTTGTTCTAGATCAATGCTAAATAAATTCTTTATTTAAAACGAACGAGTAATAATTGAATCAACCAATTTTTCACCTTTATCAGAAATTATCAATTGATTGAAAACAAAAGTCTTCAATTAGAGAAAATAAACAAACGAACACAGAACCATCTATTTTTTGGATGTAAATAGCGTTGGCGCAGCGCTATTTTCTCAAAAAAACGCCTGTCAATAGCGCTTTTTACAGCGTTTAGCGTTTTTCTTTGTCAATAGGGAAGTAGGTACCTAATTAGAGAAAATTCCAAGTAGGAAGTAATAAAAATATGAAGTCGACAGAAATTTTAAAAATCAAAAGTTGGATAAATTTTGAGATTTGAGAAAATTAAAATCAAAAAAATTTACTAATGGAAAATTTTTAAAATTGGATAGGTATATCTATAGTACGTACAACGAAAGAATGTACATTTCCCCTACTCGACTCGTAACGCGGAAACCAACGACGCGCGTTGATTTCAAATTTCGTCCAATCACAACTCAACGTTCTTAAATTTGGTGGTGGGAGAATGTAGGGGAAAACTACATTCTTTCGTTGTACCAACTATAGCTGTTAAAAACAAGTTGGGATTCAAGTGCTCGAAGTTGAAATATAGTCAAATTAGCCTAAGCCTAAATTAATTAGGCGTATTCTTCCAATTATACAAAAATATTCGAGGCTTATATAAAAATATTTAAGGCCTATCCCAAAAAAAGTTCTGTTTTAGCCGGTGCGAGCCTCCGCCGATAGTATCGGCTGCGATCGGTGGGCCGCCAGCAGTTGACACTGTAGCCACTTTGGTCACCGCCGAAGGAGCTGTCCTTGGCGCAGGCCTCTAGAGGTAACATAGAATAGCTAATGCCCGTGGTATCCAATAATATGAAAATGTTCGAAGTAAGTGAATTGTTTGTGTGTTTAAAGCATTTTATTTGAGTTGATTTATTTGGAGTATATTATTTAAAATGAGAGCTAAGCTATTCAGAGACGATTAAATGGTTATAATCTGCAGCGTAGCTTCGTTAAAGCTTGATCCTGCCAGAGACACATCGTTGTTAGGCATAAGTATGAATTGTCACTGGTGATTCCTCAGACAGCCCACACAAACACCTGACTGATGGTCGATGATTGCATTTTTGAAGGTTAGACCCAAAACAGACATAGCCAGAGAGGACCTGACTAAAGAAGTCGAGTGGGATGTCACAACTCAGGTAGTATGAGACATCAGGGTTTATGGAGTGTGTCCACTGCGCAACCGAATCTGCTGACAGCAGATCGGGCCAACAGTAGATTCATGTCAGGAGTCAAAACACCATCCATAAAACAAAGATCAGGTACAGGAAAGTTGTGACATACATGTACATATGCTTATGCACCTACCTGGTGTAGCAATTACCGGCATGCAGTGGCGGATTTAGGTTCTTTGCCGCTCCAAGTACAGGAAAATGTCGCTCTTTGAAGTTTTCTTCATGCCTACCTACGTCTACTTTTTGAACCAAATGCCCTCTCTCCTCAAATTCTCAAAACTCAGAAAAGTAGGAAAAATTTTATTTTCATTTGTACTGTATCGAAAGTACGTTTTTTCATTGCTAATTTGCGGATCGGTAGTTCGTCTTTTCATTGTTGAGCTGTTAACACGGTTTTTATTGTTTTTCGTGTTTACTTCCGCGTCCTAGTACGCGGAAGTAAACTTCCGTGACCCGGTATACCATACGAACTACACGAACGCGTACGCTTTACGTAAAAGTACTAATTGATGATTTTGAGAAGTACAAATGAAAAATATCTTACAATGTAAGCATCGGTAGTGAGCATTTTCATGACTCGCGTATTTTCTCACTCGCCTTCGGCTCGTTTCGCAAACTTACGCTCGCCATGAAAAGGCTCACTTCCGCTGCTTGTATAGTAATATACTATTACTGTAGGTCCTTGGTAGGCTACCAGTAAAACTGGAGGTCAGAAATTGTGATTTTTTCACTTCCTGCGCGCAAGTAAGTAAGTAAGTAAGTAGGTGTAGGTAGGTAGGTAGGGAGGTAGGGAGGTAGGGAGGTAGGTAGGTCGGTAGGTATAGTTAAGATCATTGAAATCCAACTTTTTAGATTTGTAGTTTAGCAAAGCATTTTAGACACTGTCCGCAAATAAAAGTGTTCTCCAACAGACACGCTGACTTTAGATAGATTGCAGTTTTGGAAATGAAATTTTATGAAAAAATAATGGCGTTATTTACCTATTTTGGATGTTGAAAAAAATTTTAACACTTTTTTTGTAGTTTAAAATCGAAGGTTTTCGAGCTTTAGTCTAAACTTGGAGTATGATGGTTTAAATGTAACGCGAAAGTATAATTTAAAATGCAACGTGTTAAAATAACATTACCTAATAGGCATTTACGAGTACCTACCTAGGTAGCGAGCGACTTTTTTTTTTGAACACTTCTATACTCACTGTTTGGGATACCTATCTTTCTCGGTCTCGGAATCGAATTGTATGTCACTGCATTTCAGACCTACCTTTGAACCACATGCACATGGGCTCAGCGCCGACAGCCATCCCCCTGTCCTCACGTCCCGGTCTCCTATCCACATCAGCGAATTTGGCTTTGTTAAGAGATGGACGTGACAAGCCGTCGAAAAAACAAATGATTTTTTAAAGGGTAACATTTGAAATTGCCGAAAAAACTCTTGTGCGCTATCACCTCGTGTGATTTACTTCACACTGCGAACATCGGGTTTTCTTTGTAGAATGTTTATCGGCGATTGGCTCCAAATGATACTGAGAAGCTGCTCCTCAACACAGAAGGCCGTACCTCAAAATATTACGAATTATACGTAGGTATCTACTTAGCGACTGAATGCGCGATTGCGCGATGGATAGAAATTACGAGGAGAGATGAAGACAAAAACGTCGTAGACGCAGACTCGAGTGCAGATTTGAGCTGAACGGCGCGGCGCGGAAGTGCTGTAACGCGGTCACGATTACGCCGCGCTGCCAAGGTTAAATACGTACCTACGTACGTACCTTACTTTACTGTACTGTACATACCTATATTAGGTACATCCGGGTTCGCGCGTAAATTTTTCTTTTTACACATTCCAGACGCGCCGATAAAACAAAAGAATCTCATACGTGTAGGTGTAGGTGTAGGCAGTTAGGCACTAGGTACTAGGTAGCTACTAGCTACATCTACGAATGATCAAAGTGAACATGCATACGCGATAGTAGGTACCTAATTAAGTATGGTCGAAAATAGCTACATATCTACATATGTGATGTACCATCTACTCCGTGATTCCAAACTCGTGCGATGCCGATGCAACACTCGTTTGGAATCACACACATTACTCCCTTGTAGCGTAATGTAATAGGTATACTACTCGTATTTTTGTTTTGCTCTTACGCTTGCTAGATAGGTGCATGAAGAAAAATACTAAAAGTAAGGACAAACTTGGTAAACGTTTCTCTTTCATATGAAACCAAAATAGTAGGTACATACTAGGTACCTATCATAGATATCTTCCATAGAAATTAATTGGCGAGCGATAATGTTGAAAATGAAGCGTAAAGAAGATTGGAACGAGGGGTTTTCATATATGGTGTTCCGATCCTTTCTCCGTTCAAAATCCCCCCTCACAAAATGCGGGAAGAGGGCATTTCCCCTTATGGAACCCAAAATTTTGGAAGAGGGCTTAATGGATTCAAGTTGAAGTGCTGATCATGGATCAAACATTACCTTTATTCATAAATCAATTTGTACAGCTGTGCAAGCCTGCAAGCTATCGTTTCAAACCTCCACCTCTGGCGTTCCGATCCTCCACCCATTCGAAACCTCCCCCTCTAAAATTGGGGAGGGGCTAATGGATTTGGAGTGATGTCCTGATCACGGATCAATCATTACCTCATGCCGAAATCAATTTGTATGGCTGTGAAAGCTATCGTTCCAAACCTCCTCCTCTTCCCCTACTCTTTAAATTCAAGTCGGTCATTTTTAGCACAGCCGGGCATGTATATTGATAGGCACAAAAAAATATCGATGCCGATACCGATACTAATACCGATACCATAATACCTAATGGGTACCTACCTACTACAGTTACCTATTTGTTGAAGGTATTGACCACTGGGATTGTTTGATTCTGATTTTCTGAATCAGCCAACGAGTCAAATTTGCTGAAATCAGATTTTTTGAATGAGTGAAATCGATTTTTACTTAGAATCAAAGATTTGCTAGCGAAATCTACATCGAGAGGTATCTACTTTATCATAATGAGCCCAGTACGGTCGATATCATATCGGTATCAAATTATGTAGGTAGGTATTACAACTACTTACATAGGTACAATACAACCCTGTTTTTAGCCTCTTTAACCATTATAGTTGCGGTAACGCGAAAAAAATATTGCCGGTTTTTTTTTCGTTTCCGTTTTCAAACGTTCTCATCAGTTTTTTTCACAAGATCGTAACCGGGTGCTTTTAATTTTGAAAAAACTTGACAATTATTCAAATGAAACATAGGTACTTGTCCTACGAGGGAACGTCCTACGAAACTGTGCACAAAAAGGTACACAAAACGATATATCTCACGAACCGATATGTGAGAAGGTATTTGACATGAAGTAACTTACGAATAGATACACAACTCAGTATATTAATTTATACTCGATTCGGAGATAACTTCAGAGAAATAAAATACATTATAATCAATCAAAACGCGAGAGGTATTTTTATAAGGCATGTATTAAAGCAGAAGTAACATGAAGGCATAACATGAACGAACTAACTCGTGGTTTAAAATAGGGTAGTATATATAGTAAGGTAAGGGATATTTCATCAGCTTTTGCTTATGCTAATGCATTGCTTATGTCTCATTGGTATGGTTAATTCTACGAAGCTTAACACCTAATTTCCTTAATATATTTCATCATTTCCCTTATGGGGTATCGTTCAGCGTTTCCTTTCGGATTTGTCTGAACTTATGATATTATTATATTCTAGGAATTATTATTTTTATAATATAGGTACAGATTATCTTACGACAGTACTTGGTAAAATTTTTTACCAAAGTCAGGTACTAAATTGTTCATCATGATTGAAAGGGACGTCGCGTCGGACCAACTTTTTTTCATGTTTTAGGACCTTCTGAATCTGAACACGATAGGACGTGTGGTTCAAAACGAGGTTCCCTTATTTATAGGTACCTATATTTGTATGTTAGACGCCATGTCTGAAATTGTACATATCGCGATTGGTACAGGGTACAGGGTACAGGGTACAGGTGATTTTTGTTCCAACCGCGGAGTGTTCGCCTGTTCGGACAGATCGTGAGCTATCGTACCTATACTTTGTAACCCTGAACCAAGTGCGTACCTACTAATCTACTTACATAGGTAGGTACCTATGTAATGTACCTACTACATATGTACCTTAACTAGAGCTACCTACTTTACCGATTTATTTGATGAAATTCACGGTAGGTAGTAGGTACTTACCTACTTAGGTACTCGACTGGTAGATAATTACGACAAATCGCGAATGCAATTACCTAATGAAAATCACGGATGAATCGGTAAGTTTTCACTAATTTGACATTTGACTAAGAAATTTCATCGATTCGTCAGTCGCATTCGGCCAATTTTGGAAATTGGCAATTTGGTGATTGCCGATTTTATACCTCGGTCAGATGGGGACGCGCGCTGTTTGCGTTGATGTGAATATGTACCTACCTATAGGTATAGGTATAGGTATAGATAACGAGATTGGAGATTGGACCTAGATATAGCACAACTACGATAAACGTTTACCGCACCGCGCCACACGTCTGCACTTCGCTGCGTAAACGTGCTGACGCAGAACGATTCTGAAGTCGCGCTCGAATCACAGCTCACGATATTCTTATGCATGTCTTGGACGGATATACCTAGGTGATATAGGTAGGTAATAGATGATAGGTATTTCTAATTTCTTACATTCCGATTCCACGCTCTACATTTTACGTAGACCCGATTGGTGAATACGAGTACATACTTATACGAGTACCTGTAGTTGTCACATTCGCATTCGCATTCGCTGTTGAATTCGTTGTTTTTAAGCAATCAGCAGAAATATTCAAAAAAAAAATGAACGACCAACAAAGTTTTGCGGCCAATAGCTGCTCGGTACACGAAAAAATAAATAAATAAATAGATAAAGGGAATTTAATTTGCGATACTGACAATCAGATTGAATTATTTGTGTTCAAAAATTCGGGCCTTGCCAATCGAGGAGCAATAGGTACGAAAAGCACCAAGGTCGCGGAAACCGTCGCGTCGCGTCACGTCGTTTGTTTGTACGTTCGCGATGACTTTGGGGAATGAAAAGAACAGAAAAGAAAAGAAAATGGAAGAGAAGAGAGAGAAGGGAAGAGAAAAAGAATCACGAATAACGAAACGCGATGACTAATTGTCGACTTGGCGAAAGGCTAACTGTCTCAATCGGTTGTAGGTGTAGGTGTAGGTATAGGCGCTAGTACTAAGTACTAGGTGCTGCATAGGTACTACATAGGTACTAGGTAGGTACTAGGTACGCGTATATATAGAAAGGCGACGGCCGACAGCAGACCTGTAAAACGCGTACCATCGTACAAGTGTCTGCGCCAGTGAATTTCAAGTCGCGTCTCGACCGTCTCGAGTACTCGTACGAAACCAAGTGCGCAAGTTTCCACGTAAACTACCTTACTCGGCGATTCGCCAATATACGTATTACCTACGTATAGGTATAGCTATTCGCGCGCATCAACTTGGAATACCGAGTATCCACCTACCCTAACCTAACATAACATATAACCTACACCTAGTACCTATTGGTCTGCAATAGATACCTAACTAATTGCGCCTATTCGTCCTCGCATACGTACTCGCGTAAATCGTAAATCGTAAATCGTAAATTGTAAATTGTAAATACTCGCCGATCGCCGATCATCAATCACCGATAATCGATTCCATTGTTACGCCCAGTTCGAGACGCTATTTTATTTTTACCGACCGACATCACGAAGAACCGCCACGCCACGCCGCGCCGCAGTATGGCTGATTTGACGTCAACAATTGTAAGTACACCCTACACCCTATACTTAGGTACCTACTACCTACGTTAATAAGTATTACAAGTAGGTAGGTACTGTAGGTAGGTAAAAGTGTTTGCGTAAAGCGTTTTGCAGTACGGTGTACTTACTGCGAACGGGTATAATAAGTACTTAGTACCTACCTATCTACTTTTTTATTTTATTTTTTATATATTTATTTTAGAGGACCCCATTCCTAAGACGGTGGGACAAGTTTATTTGTATAATATGGGGATATATCGATAGAACAAATTTCGACTTCACCCTACGCACCAAATAGCATATGTGTCATTCCGCTAGCAAAGGGCCCATTTGGTCGATCAATGTTTTCGAGTAAATCGCGTTTTTTTTTTAGCAAAAGTGGTCAAAATTATCTTCTTTTTTTCGAATTTCTGTTCCTTGGAGTGTCTACTATCGTGTGGTACAGGGATTTTGCCGAAAACACACTTCAAGTGACATGGAATGAGGTTCGAAAGTTTTTTGAAAAGGGCCCATTTGGTCGATTGCGTGTTTTTTCTAAAATAAAAACACAGGATGCAAGGAATCGCTATTTTTTCACCATGTCGATGCGTCTTGCAAAGACCCAAGCGTGAATTTCATCCTTCTGCACGTTTTTCCAACTCTCACGAATTGAAACATTTTTATAAAGAGCCCATATGACCGTAGGCTGTGTACAGGCTATGAAGGGGAGGGGACATCGCTTTTTCAGCCAAATGATGAGAAATGACACGAAGAACAATAGTTCCAAACCTCAAGACGAACGGTTCATATGCGGAAAAAATATTTCACTTTTTCACTTCAAAAAACTTTAAACTCAATTTCCTCGACTTTTTAAGATTTTGACTACTTACTCGCATTTTAGAAATTCAAAATGTGATATCTCGGCGAATTTTGGACCTTTTGGGCTGGAATTGGTTTTATTCGACTACTTAGGGTCTCTAGTATTGCCCCATGGCATTAACTTCATTTCGACCATATGGGCCCTTTGCTAGCGGAATGACACATATAAGGGATAGGACGAAATGTTGTTCAGATGGGGGGGGGGGGGGGTAGACTTACATAAGATACATGAATGAGTTACATTATAGTATAGACAAAAGACATATAATGTTATGTGATATGAATACCAGTGGCACCCAGAGATTTGAGGAATGACATTGCGGAACTTATGAGGGGGCCCCCAAATTTTTTCAAAAACCTCCCCCTCCCCCTAAAAAATTTCAAGAAACATTTTACGAATTTTCAAACAGTGTACTTACCTAATTAATTTTTTAATAACTCGCTTTTTCTACATTATTCAGTCAATTTATGATTCCATTAAAATTCGTCCTCGCGCCGACCATATCACACTTTTTGTGACTTGAAGTTTCATTTTATTTAAAAAATAAAATAAGCAAAGGTGAACATTTTTACGAAAGATCATATTAGAACTGCAAAAAGCTGATATTTGATAGGTAGATACCTAAACATTATTTTCAACTTTATGAGAAGATGACATGCCGTGGGCTGTTGGACCTTGTAGTGTGATAGTCTGAATACAAAATTAAAAAAAATATTTCATGAGGAGGTTTCCGAAGCATTATTAAATTAAAGATACTTAATATTGACACGACAATTTTGCCCGGGCGAAGCGAGGGCGACGTTTTTTTTTGAAGAATTTATTATAAAAACAGCAAAGACGCACTTTTCAGATAATTTCTTGAATTTTTAAAAAATTTCTGCAAAAATTCAAAAACTTGTTGACTTTTTCAGGTTTTTTAGAGAATGGATATTATGACTCCTTTTCTAAAGAAATCGGAAATTAAAAAAAAGTTACATTCGCCATCAAGTTCTTTGATGAATGAGAAGGACAATTTTTTTGGCTTTGAAATAATCAATTGGCTGGGATAAAAGGCGAGAGGGTTTATTTGATTGTTTTGGGAATGAATTCTGTCAATTTATTGAGCCCGAGCGAAACAAGGGCAAAAAATTTTGAAAAAAACAAACAGCCAAAAGCCAAAAGCTAAAATTTCTTCAATTTTTATCAATATTTTAATCTTGAAAAGAAGACGAAATTCCCAACTAGGTATCTCTTATAGTAATGTACTTTAAGCTGCATGGGCCAAGATTTGAAAAATTGATGATGTTTCGAAAGAAAATAATGGGTTTTTTAATAGTTTGTTGCTTTAAAAAATTCCATCATTACTCTAAAACCAAAGCATGCCTACTTTTTTTGTTTTTTTTTTTTTACAAAATTTCATGTTTTTTTCTTATTTTATGCTTTTTTATGTAAGTTTGCAACAAAATTTGCTGACGTTTTGGAAAAATTACGAGTGGGGATGAACCACCCCCCCCCCCACCCCTATTATTTCTTCCGTGGTTGTGTTAAGTAGTTATCGCAATCTTCTAAGTTCAAGTTCTTTCACTATACCTATAGTGGTACGAGTTTGCAAGGTGATTTATATGTACGTGCTACGTGATGAAAGATCAAGTTGTTAACTTCTCCTATTTTTTCATCGAACTATTCAAAATCTCATGGGAATTAAATTGTACATATTCATTGATTTAAAAATGTATACAGAGGGCCTGAAACCGTATAGAGGGGCCCCCAGCTGGTATGAAGGGGCCCCGTATGCGACCGTAAACGCGCAGCACGTACATGGGCGCCCCTGCGGGCTACCTGCCTACCTATCTACCTATCTATTTGTAGTACGCAACGCGGATAGCGGATATTCATCTTCAAGTACCTATTCAGTTGTAGTTGTAAATATACCTACATACCTATTACCTACCTCCCTCAAATTTACACGCGTGGTACTGAGAGTTTCTTACGTGTGCATGCAGATTGTGATCGTGCTAGCCTCGTTCGCTGGTTTAATACTCGTAGGAGCACACGCTTTCGGTAACGGCAACGGCCACAGCGGCACAGCACAATGGACAGCTAACGGCAACGGCAACGGCAACGGCAACGGTGGAAATTTTCCATCTCGTAGCCAGTCGAACGGATGGCAGAAAAACGCGAGATCCGGCGGCGGATCCGGCGGCGGCGGTGGCTCGACTAGGCTCCAATCGCAATCGCAATCGTCGCAGTATTCGTCCAATACGTACGACACCGGTGATAAATACGGTTATGATTATAACATACCCGGAGCAAACGTGCATTTTGCAGCATTTCGCGGAGCCGCAAGCGGTGGCGGTGGCGGTGGCGCGCGTAAGTAATCTCTCCCTTTATAAAAAGAAAAGAAAAAAGGTATATTATACGTACCTGCGAACTTATATAGCTAATTAGGTACATATACATACCTATCTGTATTGTCGTCGTATACGGTGTCTGTATATCGGGATGTATGGTGATACCTCAAAATACGCGTCTAAGAACACTGATCTACAATTTATTTGAAATTTGTAACAAAACATCGAAAATTGTGCCAAAAAATCCCAAGAAATCTCAATTTGAGCAAAAAAAATGAAAGATCTTATGATTTTTGAATAAATTTTATACTTAAGGTGCGCAAGGTGTGTCGCGTCGTGGCGCGGGGCGGCGAGGGGCGAAAGCGAGGGCGGGTCCGATGCAATAAAAATTTATTTGTGGACCACCCGTTCCCCCTTCCATGTACAGTAGGTACCTACATGTACATATACCGAGAACCGAGATATGATAATCGTTTTTCATTTACGTATGTTTACGTTTTATACGTTTTACGTTTTACGTTTTACGCTTTACGCTAGGTACTTACAATTATACATTAGGTACTACGTAAAACAGCGAATGTGGGTTTTAGTTGGTAGTGGAAATGTCAATGGCAATGGAATTGGCAATGGCAATGGCAATGGCAATGGCAATGGCAAAGGCGGCGGCGGTGGGGGAGGAGGAGGAGGAGGATGGAATGATTTTGCGCGTAAACAATGGTCAGGACAGAATGGCGGCATCAACGGCGACGACGGTCGCGATCGGCAGCGTAACAATTTTGCAAACAGAAACAGCAATTCGCCGCAACACTCGTTTGGCAGACAAGGAAATGGCGCAGGCGCAGGCGCAGGCGCAGCAACATGGTAAATGTGAACGTACCTATACGTAGACGTAGGTACAGTATACCGCACCTATAGGCACGCCATACAGGTATTTGGTAGGTCGTAGGTACCTGCTACTCAGCCATTTAGTACCTACCTATTACACTGAGAAAAAATTGTGGTATTATTTACCACAAATTATTGCATTTCTATCAGTTTTAGCGATAAATGTGGTATTTTTCGCCATTCTGATGGTAAAAATTACCACATAGCAAAAGAACCACAGTTTTATAGCCAATAGTACCACAATTGTGGTTAATTGTGCTACAGCTGTGGTTAAATATACTACAGCTGTGGTTAAATATACTACAAATTGTGGTACACATTAAAATGTGTTACTATAAGTGTGGTATTATCAATATAAAGCTGTGTAGAGAGAAAAATGATTTAGAACAAATTTAAAAGTGGTGAAATGATGTGATAACTTTAAACAAATACTTTTTTAATCCCTGTGCATAGTAAATTAATTGAATTCGGAAATCAGAACATTATTAGAAAAATTGGATGAACATGATGTAAAATTTTGAGCTGAATAAGTATGTGAACATAACATTTTAATGCATCTTTCTAAACCTCCTTTGTTTCAAAATTCAATCATTTTTATTATAAATCAATTATAACATGTAATTCCATCAAATCATAATTGAATTTTACCAAAAATACATAATATATTAATTAATTTCCCTATTTTATATACGCACCCGGTGGCATAATGGTTAGGCAGACATAGTTTAGGGAATTATAGGTGTAGGGTCCCAGGTTCGAATCCCACATAGGGCAAAAAATTTGTGAGAGTAGAATAAATTGATTAGGACATGAGATCATGATAATGTGTGTCCTGAACTAAATAATCATTGGATAAAGCATGCCAGTATTGAATTTTATTTTTAAAAAACAATTTTAATTTTATTATTGCACGCCATAATTACCATTAACTGTAGCAAAACTACCACAGTTGTGGCAAATGAATTTCAAATACTACAACTGTGGTAATTAAAATATGAAGTACCACAGTTGTGGTAATTGAAATAAAAAGTACCACAATTGTGGTGAAAAGTGCCACAAGCTTGGACTGGATAAGGTTTGCCACAATTTTGTAGTCAATATCACCACACTTTTTTCTCTCAGTGTACCTAGTACCTATAGTACCTAGTACTCCAGTTGCGTCCAAGTGGCCGTTAACGCGACGTCTCCTACACCCGGATACTCTAGATCTATATACTCGTAGGTATTATTATGTGTAGTAGGTAGTAGGTACCTACACCTAGCGACCTACTCGTATGCACGTCTACGCATGTAAAAACAAAATGAAAATGAAAATATACGAAAGTTGATCGCAGACACTTTTATGAATGTAACTCAGACTTATTTTCGTCTTCGTTTTCGTATGTGTGTACTAGTCAAGTCCAAGTCCAAGCCCAAGCCCAAGCCCAAGTCCAAGCCCAAGCTCAAGTCTAACTTAACACTATAAACGACTGATGCAACGTGATACGACCTCTATGTAGTATATAGGTACGCGTGGCGTGTGTTTCCAAAGATGGCGAATATTACACGGTAGGTACAAATGAATAATTGCACGTAGGTAGTGTAGGTACGACGCGACGCGACGTTCGACCTACGAATACCTATTAAAATAATTATGCCATGGTAGCGAGGCAGGCCACTAAGCAAGGTAATTTATAATAGGTACCTGTGCCTACTCGAAATAAGCTAGGAACCAAATACGTCAATGTCTAGGTAGGTACGTATGTACTATGTACTATGTACTATGTAGTACGTTCTACGACTACGACTACGAGTACAAGTAAGTACAAATATCTCGAGATAGGTACTTGGGTACTTGTTTTCTGTTCGTTTCTCTTTTAGGTCATCAACATCAACATCAACAAGCCTTTATTAAAATATTACATAGGTATAAAGTATACAAATAAAAGAGGTTAATCTAAATTTAGGCCCAAATTCTGGGCAAAGGCCTCCCTCAATTGCCTCCATTCGGTCCGGTCTTGTGCCATCCTTTCAAATAAGTTGTTCTTTATAAATTTGGTTATTATGTCTCTTCACCTGGCCTTCTGCCTTCCCCTTTTCCTTTTTGTCCTAGGGTTCTAGTCGTTTATCAATTTTGTCCACCTATTGTCCCCTAATTTACATGTATGACCTGCCCATTCCCAAATGTTCCCTCTAATTTCTGTCAGAAGGGTACCGGGGGTTAAGATAGGCGAATCTGCCCCGAGATTAAATTCAAAACTAACCGATGGAAGTTGGTTCGTATGTTCTGAAAACCCTGTGAAATTTTTTTTGGCCCCCAACCCCTTTCCTATCCTTAGTTATGGGCCAAAACGTTCTTTTTTTCAGCCTTTTCATTAAGAATTTTTATTTTCGCGAGTTTTCAACTAAATTTTTTCAAACTTGCATGGGTGGTACACTATACTGACGGGTATTAGTTGATGGGTTGAAAAATTTTTTCAATGATTTCTTCGGGGAAAATAAAACTGCACGACAAAAAAAAGGGGTTGCACGACAAGATTGGCGCAACTGAATCACGACCAAATACCTAATGGGAATTCACAACACAAAAAATGACAATTATACGACGAATCATGAACGACGAATTAATGCGAATGAACAATGATTTAGAGATAAAAATAATTCTTTCCAAGACGAAATAATGTTATCACGACAAAATAAAGTTTTGCACGACGTACCTAAAAGTCTTAAAACTAATTTGGACATGGATATTGGATATAATGTTCCAAATGTCCCAATCTGAATAACTGGGACTTATTGTCCTGAAACTAATTTTAGGGTGCATGTCGCTGCCCCCCCCCCCACCACATTTGGAGGCAACACATATGTCATTCCTTTGTGTTAGGTTAGTGCTGGTTTGCGCCAAAAACCACATCGTTAGTGCTGCTCCCCTTCCCGAGTTATTGAGAAAACTAAGTGGGGGGGGGGGGGCTGGTGACATGTAAGCCCCCCACTTTGACCTACAGGGCTCAAAATGGTGTCATTCGTTTGTGCTACGTTAGTGCTGGTTTGTACTGAAAACCGCATCGTTAGTGCTGCTCCACTTCTTGAGATATTGAGGAAAACAAGTGGGGGGCTGACGACATGGTTTTTAAAAAAGGGGTTAGGAATGAAATTAGAAGAAAAAAAAACTTATGGAATCGTTTGTGCTTCGTTAGTGCTGGTTTGTGCTGCCGTCCATAACCTTCCAACCCCCTCCCTTGGAGAAAAGGGCATTTTCATCATGTCGTCACTACGAGTACAGCAGGTTTCCTAAAAACAAAGGGGTAGGCAACGCAAAACGCGCGCTAAGGAAACGCGGTACATTTGTATGTAGTTGCACCTCAGTCCATCGGATTTGATTTTTTTTCCAAGCTCTGAAAGTAAAAGGCGCTGCGACTCTATTACCTTTGGGGGAGGGGTGAACCCCTTATGGAGGAATATACTATTTTGCACAGATTTCGTTCAAATTCACGTACAGCCGTACAGGATTATATCGTCCCACTAATGTTAAAACCGTCCAAGTGCCATTTTTCGTTTTTTACAGGAGAGCTGAAAAACGTAACAAAATTTGCATTGCGCTTATGGACTTTGCAAATTTTAAACTCTCTTTTTTAGGGTTTAAATTACTTTAAGTTACCTTTTTTATATTTTAATCGATGCAGCTTGATTCGCTGAATCCAAAATTATAAAAAACTCAATTTTGAAAAAAGTGGCACTAGTGGGACGATATAGGTGGACAAGTACTCTCAATAAAAAATTCAGCCCCCTCGACCTCAGGGGGCTCAATCATCGCTTCCCATGGATTAAAATTCTCGGTTAAAATGACAAAAAACGAGTTTTTCAAGCCACCCAAAATTTTTTAATTTGCTACTTTCAGTAATAGGTACATTTTGAGTGATGACGATTTCAACTAGCTTATCAACTTTTCTGATCAGAGTGGTTGATCCCCTCCCTCCTCAGAAAGTATATATAGCTCGTGATTTTTACGAAAAAGATGACCTAATTACATATGTGACGACTCAAAAGTGACATTTCGCGAGAAAGTGAAAATATTTTTATTCAAAACGTTCCATATGATGTCCAGGGTGTGGGGTAGAAACGCCCCGTCTCTACCCCTTGTGCTTTCTATGGGGAGTAAGGCTGAGGTGGCCCGTTTCAAAAATGATTTTTTGCATCGGAATTTATTTAGGTGAAGTAGTATTTGTGTATTTGTCCCAAAAAATTCAATCTTCCGCGACATCAAGGGGCTGAGCTATTGCTTCCCAAAAACTAACAGTTTTGGTAGCGGTCTGATCATTGACCAATGTGACATACCAAACTAGAGGCATTTTTAATTTCGAAATGTTTTCGAATTAAAAAAATTTTGTCTTCAAAAATACATCCAAAACTTATTTTTTGTCATTTTTCACAAAATTATTCCACAGCTCAGCCCCCTAATGATGCGAAGGGTTGAAATTTTTTGGAGAATATTTCTACGCCTAAATACCCCATTTATGAATTTGAGCGAATTCGTTGCAAAAAATTCGTTGCGAAACAGTTCCCCTTAGCCTCATTTACCCACAGAAAGCACAATGGGTATGGGCAGTGCGTTTCAACCGCATACTATGGACAATTGAACATCACATGGAACATTTTATAGCAAAAAAGTTTCACTTCCTCGCGAAATTTGTAATTTTTCACAGAAATGTCCAACTTTGAGAAGCAATGACTGAGCCCCCTGAGGTCGAGGGGGCTGAATTTTTTATTGGGTGTACTTGTCCACCTATTTAATCCTGTACGTGAATTTGAACGAAATCTGTGCAAAATAGTATACTCCTCCATAAGGGGTTCACCCCCCCAAAGGCAATAGAGTTGCAGCGCCTTAAAATCAAATCCGATGGACAGAGGTGCAACTATACATACAAATATACCGCGTTTCCTTAGTTCGCGACTTGCGTTGCCTACCCCTTTGTTTTTAGGAAACCTGCTGTACTCGTTATGACGTCATGATGAAAACGTCTTTTTCTCCAAGGGAGGGGGTTGGAAGGTTATGGATGGCAGCACAAACCAGCACTAACGAAGCACAAACGATTCCATAAGTTTTTTTTCTTCTAATTTCATTCCTAACCCCTTTTTTAAAAACCATGTCGCCAGCCCCCCCACATATTTTCCTCGATATCTCGAGATGGGGAGCAGCACTAACAATGCGGTTTTCAGCACAAACCAGTACTAACGTAGCACAAACGAATGACATATGTGTTGACCCCAAATGTGGTGGTTGGGGGGGGGGCAGCGACATGCACCTCTAATTTTGACATGGACACAGTGTCCCAAAACCCTCAACCTGGACATAGGCATCTCAAACACCTTAATTTAAAAATAATATCCCAAAAAACTTGACCGGCACATGGTGTCCTAAAACTTATTTTTACATGGATATATTGTCCCAAAACTTTAAATTTAGACGTCACGAATTCCTCAATTTAGAAGTACTTATTATCCCAAAAAATTGAATTGGGACATGGTGTCCTAAAACTAATTTTGGGAATAGACAATGGATATAGTGTCTGAAAACCCTCAATCTGGATGGAATGTCCAAAAACTTTCCATCTGGATGTTCCAAATACCTCAACTTAAACGTCATACCTCAAAAAACTCAACTCGACATGGTCTCCTGAAACTAATTTTGACATGGGCATAGTGTTCAATGTTTATCTAAGTACAGTGTCGTCATGAGTTACATTTTAATTTCGTCATGGATTTCATTTTATCTGTCCTACAAAAGTAATTATTTTTATTGTTCATTAAATTTTTTTGCCGTGATTTTGTTGTATCGTTGCTAGAATAGATTATTTTGATGTGTGATCTTATTTTCTGTCGTTCAATCATTGTTTTGATGTGATAACTTTCTTTCGTCGTTTGATCCATTAGTTTCCTACTTTTTGTCCTGCAAACCCTCTATTTTGGCATGCAGTTAACGATTTCTTCTAGCTGAAACTCGTGTTTGAAAACTTCAAATCGAGTTTCCTATAATCTACATGATGGTTTAGAGGTTCAATTCTGAAAAAAAAATTCATGTACCTACTACCTAGTCCCAATGTACAACGTGATATTTTTTCAGAATTTTCCAGGTGGTAGAACATCTTGAAAAATGCGAAAACCCATTTTTCCACAACATTTTACTTCGCATTTTGCCATTCAAAATTCGGTAAAAGGGCATAATCTGACATATTCTGGCTCGCTGATTCCAAATTTCGAGTTTTTTTTACAGACTTTTTCGATTTGAATCCCCTAGTGTCCCTAGGAACATAAGGATGTCTAAGGGGATGGGGGAGGAAAAGACCGAAATTGAAATTTCGAAAATTACTTGAAAATTACATAGGTACTATTATGTAATTTGGGTTTCCGATATTAAATTTGGCTTTAGTTTTTCGATTTAAACCCCCCTAGATTCCCGTATGTACATTAGGGAGCATAGGGGTCCAAAATTTTGAACTTGGGTATGAGGCTAAAATTTCAATTTTGAGTAATAACTTAAAAATAGCATTACCAATATTATGTACCATAATCTGGGTTGCAGATTTCAAATTTGGCCTTAGTTTTTCTATTTGACACCCTCCTCCATGCCCCTATGCATATAAAGGGGCATAGAGATCCAAAATTTTTAAATTGGGTATCTACTAGGCCAAAATTTCAATTTCGAGTAATCAACATGAAAAATGGAATACTATTTTATGTAATTTGGGGTACTGATTTCAAAGGCCTTAGTTTTTCGATTTGAACTTCCCTAGATATCTCTATGGACATGAGGGGGGGGGGGGGGATCAAGGTTCAAAATTTTCATTTCGAGTAATAACTTGAAAAGAAGCAATACCTACATATAAATTATGTAAAAAGGATTGCTGATTTCAAATTTGGCTTTAATTTTTCGAGTTGAACCCCCCACCTCCTCGACGCTAATAAACTTACATTACGTTGTACCAATGTACAAACTAAAAAGTCGGTAACCTTACGCATGCTGCGTAAGGTTTTTTATGATATGTATCTCTTTCCAACGATTCAAATGCTCCACCTTTCCTCTTTATACTTAAACCTTCGGTATGCAAGGGGGTGGTATGAGCTTTGAAATATTGTAGGTAACTCTTTTATAATTACCAATAAATATTTTTTGCTGAAAAAAAGTAGGTAAGTAAGTAAGTAGGTATGTATTACGTATACAGCATATTTTTTTGTTCGATATGAAAATTGTGTTTCAAAAAATTCCGACAGTTTATCACAGCTAACTACTTACGCGCGTACCTTACTACCTACTGTACATTTTCTTCGGTCGCATCGCATCATTTCAAGACGTGGATAAGTAATAGATACTGTAAAATGTGGATCTAGATGATAGGTAAACCTACGAGTACATACCGAATAGGTACCTATTCACATCTCTTTTGTGTACAAAAAACGAGTAGATAGGTAAGTGTAGATAAAATGCCAATACGTAAATACCTACAGATTATAACGAAAGGAAACCAAAAAGAAAACACGACGACGACGACGACGACGACTGAACAAGAACAGGAACAGGGAGAGGAACAGGAACAGGAACAGGAGCAGGAGCAAAACTGAGAAACTTGTACCAACTCGTAGAGCTACGTAGTACGTTCGTCTATGTACAACGCAAATTGCAAATCCAACGACAAACGACAGGGATAACGATAACGATAACGATAGGTATCAAAACGAGTACGAACAAAAGAAGAAAAAAAAAACAATCTGTGATAATGAATTGAAAATACGTATAAATAGGTTTTATTGGTGCAGTTGACCAAAGTCTACCTACACGCTTCTTAAGCAGTTAATAATTTACAACACTACCACATCGAGTACGAAAAATTAAATCATAAATCAAGTAGGTAGGTAGCTAGGTACATATAAGAGAAGCGCGTAATGTCTTGCATTGCAGCGTAGCGCGGCCGGGCCGCGGGGTGGCGGATAAAAAGAAGCTTTCTCACTTATACCTACGCAATTATTATGTAGTAACTTGCTACAAAACAAACTAGTTACAGATAAGAAGGTACCTGGTAATAACGATAAGTCCAACTAAGCGGAGTGGAGTGGAGTGGAGTGGAGTGGAGAAGAGCGGAGACAAGCGCTTTTCCGCATCAAGTATACCTACCTACCATTTATGTAGTTGGGTGATTACACTGGCGCCGAAAGCTTTTTTTTGGAGGGTGCAAAGTGGATACGGAGACTTGGAATAGGTAATACTATAGAAGAATTTCAAGAGGAGGGACAGAAGGAAGAGGTAAAAAGGAACTTCCACACAGGTATGAGTAGGTCTAGGTAGGTTGCGTCATTTTATAGATAAATAGAAATAGATACCTACTAGGTCTACTAATTAGAATTAGATGCCGTATTTGACGACGACGGACGACAATGGCGGCAACTTGCACGTATGATTATGGTACCCTATGGTAGGTACTCTCGTATGTGCTGTGGTAACTGGTAACCGATCGTAGGTAGGTATAGGTACATCGGATCTACGGTCTACGGTCTACGGCATACCCACACTCACACCCTACACCCTACATCCTACATCCTACATTCTACATTCTACATCCTTCACCAGACCTATGTTAAGAGTGAGATTATTCTTTCTTTTCGGACGACTCGGCGGAGTCGGCGTCGGCGTCGGCAGTAGGATACGCTACTGAGTTGGAAGAGTAATAAGGAGACGCGGTGGCGCTATTATACGAATAGGCCGGGTACGGAGCGAAACCAGATCTATAATACTGGTCGTAGTAGTTGTTGTTGTTGTTGTTGTTGTAACCGTAACCGTAACCGTTACCATTACCATTGCCATTGTAGTACTGTCCGCTGCGGACGTTGTCGTTGTAGTAAGAAGAAGGGGAATACGAATACGAGTACGGCGAGTACGGGTATCGGTTGTCGTTGTAGCCACCGGCGACGTATTGCGATTGCGATTGCGAATCGTACGGGTATGGATACGGGTAGTAGTAATTGTTGCTGCCGTAGCTGTTGGCAGAAGGCGAGTACGCGGCGGCGTTGTAATAAGACGACGGATAATTGTACGAGTACGCGGAATATGGGTACGCGTAAGGCGAGTTGGGATAAGAAGAGGCCGCGACCGGAGCTGGGGCTGCCGGTTGCTTGTTGTAATTGTTGTTGCCGCTGCCGCTGTCGCTACTGTACGAGTACGTCGCCGCCGCCGCCACCGCCGGTATTTTCGACAACGAAGCTGAACTAGCTTGATAACTACCGTACTGATTGTTCGGGTAAAAACTGCTGTATCCGCTGGATCCGCCGCCGTATCCGTATTTATAATCTACTGTCGTCAAGTTTATCGACGCGACACCAATCAAACAGGTGCGTATGGAAAAAAGAAAAACAAAGTAAAATTCATTAGATAGGTATTGGTACAGGTACAGTAATTACAAGCAGCACCCAAGCACCACAGCACCAATATAGGTACCAATTCTTATTAAATAGCCTACGTAGGTATAGGCAATGTTCCGATATCTTCAAATTCGAAATGTACAACTATTGATTGGGAGAAAAAATTGGTCCAATCACTTGACGAAAAAATAATGGATTCGAGTTCATAATATCAGAATATCACAATTAGCAACTGGCTGTACTGACACACAAAATTTTCAAAGAAAAATTTTAAATTTTTCATTTCTGATGATTGAAAATAAAATTATTGTGTATTTTTCAAACGATAAAAAAATTAATTCCAGGTCAACGTAAACTCCATAGTGTAGCATGTCACGATTTGTAACTGGCTGCACTGATATACAAAATTTTCGAAAAAAATTTCGAAATATGCTTTCAGTGACTGAGAAAAAAAATACATAGGTAATATTTTTCAGGAGAAAAAATAATCAATTCAAAGTCGATATATAAATTCCGTATTTTGGAATTTCATGATTTGCTGTTGGCTGCACTGGTGTACATAATTTTCAATTTTTTTTTCAAAATTCACTTTCAGTGGTTGAACAAAAATTTTGTTCACTTACTCGATGAAAAAAATAATAATAATTCAAGCTTAGGTTAGGTAGTGATAATTTCATATTAATGAAATATTGCAATCTGTAACTTTTCAACCCCCTGGTAACAGTCTGAGTTTCGATCGGAGAAGGATGACGATGGTTTAGGGAGATGTAGAAACTGAAATCGCATCTTTTAAGTCCTGCGAAGGATTCCCACTCAATTTTGATTGGCTAAAAAACGCAAAAAACAGCGTTTTTTCAAAAGGAGGTGCACTTTGAGCACCTCCTGCTCCCCTCCCCTTGCCCTTCGGGGGCTCAAAATTTTTTTGTGAAGTCTCCCACTCAAAGTAAACCATCCCACCAAATTTGGTCAAAATCCAAGATATGGTTTTTTTTTTTGATCCACCCTAGTACATATACAATTATACATAATACATGTAGGTATCTACAATGTATGTGTAGGTATCTGCATATAGCTAGATTATGTATAAATTACAAATGAAGGTACGTACTGTCGGCCGATGATTTTGTTCCGATGTCCCTTCGGTCGCGGTTGTCACTTACTCCGCTAATAACACGACTATCGGCGGCGGTGGCGGTGGTGGCCAAAGCCGTTGCACTTTGTACGGTGAAAAAAACTAAAACATACTAAAAATTTTCATACAATCAGCCATCAGCGTAAGATCGTTGCTAGGTAATTCTATCCTATCCTATTATACTAAAATCCTAAAATCCAGTTCCCCTAAATTATTTAGGTACTCATGGATGCATTCACTTTGGCTTTGAATTTATGCCCACACAAATTGAAATTGTGTGTAAACACAATGTAGCCGATCAGATTTTTTCGTTCTTGAAAGATTCAGTTATAGTGTAGATTAAATTTAAAAGTTTTCCGCCTCATCAAAATTAACTGGTTACTGCAAATGAAATTTATAAGCGATGATGACGATGCGTGTTAATTGAAATTGATGAATGAAAAAAATGATAGAAGAATTTTGAAAATTTTTATTTTACTTCTAATTTCTATTAATTTAACCAGCGCTTTCCGAGAAAAACGTGTTGGCGGCACGCGCAAAACAAAGGCTAGTTATTTTCTAGTTATTTTCAGAATAACAGAGTCTGTTCGCAACGTGTTGTGTCTCGATTACGTTTCTGTCGGGAGGGGGCGGGGTGGGTCGCGAACGCGACCCTGGATTTCACAACCAGTAAACTTTAAAATTTAAATTTTCAGAAATGAACGAATTTGCACATGTTGAAAATTTAAAATTGTGACGTCAGGAATTGGAATTTTCATTTTAAATTCGCGGCGTGGCGCGCACTCGCGCGTAATTGTAATAATTATGACGCATACTTTTCAATGGTTTCAATAACCCACCAGCCAAGTAATAATTTTCAATAATTCAAAACGAAAATTCCAATTCCTGACGTCACATCACCAGATTTGACTACGCCCCCGTTTTTCAACGCTACTAGAAAACGCAACTTTCAAAAAATCATTACGCGAGTTCTAATGGACCGATTTTCTATATTATTTTTTTAATCTTCATCTTTTAATGTCTACTTTCGATTTATCATAATTTTTTTGAAAAAAAAAATTCGTGCAACTTGTCTATTACCCAAATTGAAAAAGTTTTACAAGAATTGAGACTTATGTACATTTTTGATACAAATAATGAAGGCGATGAAAAATATTATGGATATTTTAGCTAAAAAAAAGTGATGTTCAAAAATTCGAATGTAAAGGGAATGGGTTAAATATCTCACCAACAGGGAAAGGACGAGTTAACTGATGAAATTAATAATCAATTTGCTATTGTTCATATATGAGACGGGGTTTCAAAATATCTAATAAATAATATTTTGAAAAATAAATTTGTTGTGTCCCCCCTCCATGAAATGAAATGTGTTACTCAATAAAAATTCATCATTTTTTTCAGTCGTTTCGTATGAAATGTAGTTTTGCAATGACAATGTTTTCGATTTTTTTTTCTTTGATTGATGAAGCAGTAATTCATATTTTTGGAAGTAGGTACTCTCCACTCAAATCTATTAGAACACTATCTTTATGCTCCAATAATAGCAATTATATGTTTTAATCATGTTGAAACGAGGTGTTCGAGCCAGGGGTTGGGGCCGCAAAACGGCCCAAGATGCTCCCTAGTCTCAGAAAAAAAGTTAGATAGGTACCTACCTAAGTGTGTGTATTCTGAGAGCGAATCTTGACACCCACACACACACACCCACCCACACCCATACCCATACCCGACCCCCTTTTAACTCCTTCCTTAGACGAAAGTTGCGACTTTTCAACGGTTCAGTTTTCAGAAAAAGTAAGTAGGTATTCTCTCGAAGTTAGATACGTCATGCAGGTAGTATAATATCGACATATTCAACTACCTATAGTTACTGTTGAAAGAACCTAGGTAGTAGGTTAGGTACCACCCGCACCTACGTATAAGTATTAGGTGGGTAAACGCGTACGAGTTGTTTAGGAAAGGTAGGGTCTAGGGTGCACGTCAGCAGTCAGCAGTCAGCACAGCACACAGCACACTGCTTACAGCAGCTCAACAGCCAAAGCTACGTAAAACGTACCGTCTAAAACCTTACTTCAAACACTTCAAGCAGTAGGGCAGTTGGGCAGTAAGGCGCTACGCGATAACTACCAAATATACGAGTACCTACTACCTATGTATGTACATAGCTACAAATGTACCTACGTATTTTACTTACTTGCAAGACATAAATTCAGCGCGTAAATAGCTAATTAGCTACCTACATATGTACCTACCTAGGTACCGTAATTTTAGGCACAAATAAACAATACACAATACACAATAGGTAGGTAGGTACCTAGGTAGGTACGCGTAAAAGCCGTAACTTTACTCACCAGCAAATTACGATGACGAGAAAGTACGTCAAAGCTGACAAACGCCAAAGTCTCCATTTTTTTCTTTTGCGATCGAGTATCCGGTACGTAGATGTAGATATAGATGCAGATGCAGATGTAGATTTGAATAAGCAAGCCTGCGAACAAGTACAATTGTACAGGTACTAGGTACACACCGCACCGCACCGCACCGTAGCCGTAGTAGAAAATAAGCGAAATAATGCGAGTACTTACCGCGAAAGCAAAGTGTACAGTTTAGGTACGCGTACGCCGCGCCGCGCCGACAGGCAAGTCTAGCTTGTAGGAAATAGAAAAATTGACGAAAAATCACGCCACAACCCGAACTGAATGCACTTGGAACGTTGAATTTCGACTTATTTATACCTTTACCCACCCACCCACCTACCTACCTACCTACCTACCTACTTATAGGTATGCTCGCGAATATGAATATCTACTTATAAAAAAAAATAAAAATAAAAAAAAAGCGCAGCTGCGAATTTCGCTGATGGCGGGCGCCGACTCCGCGCCGCCCGCCGCGCACCGCCACGGATGGCCAAAATACGGATCTAGCTATCAATAGGTAAGTATCTGTATCTGTATCTGTATCTGTATCACTGTCTATCCGGGTGAATCCGGTTCCGCTTGTCATCTCGCGGCTCGCGCGAATCGATTACATAATCAGAACGACAGCGGTACGCAACAAGGTATGAAGAAACGAAGGAACGAAGGAAGCAAAATAGAGGTACCAATTACGAGTATCTTGTATCTTCACTTTGTACACTCACGCCGCGCCGTCGCGCGTCACGCTCACATCCACATTCACACTCATGCTCGCATTTGTTTGTAAACGTTACTTACGTTTACGTATCTACATACGAGTAGTGAGCATGGACATCGACATCGAGTAGGTATAGGTACCTATGTGTCACAGGTACCTACAGTGACGTACCGATAGGGGGGGGGGAGCTTCCCCCCTGAGGAAATTTTTTACTTGTGAGTTGGGAAAATTGAACATTTCAACACATCAGTTGGGAAAATTGGACAGTTGGAATTAATTTTTTTGATGAAAAATAATAAATAAAATAGTTATTTCAAAAGTTGGAAATCAACAAAATTTTCACTTGTTCCAACTCAAAATTGGTAATTTTCCCAATTCGAAAATGGTAAATTTCCCAACTCAAAATTGGTAATTTTTCCAATTCAAAATTGGTAATTTTCACAACTCAAAATTGGTTATTTTTCCATCTCAAAATTGGTCGTTCTCCCAAGTGATGAGTAAAAATATCAGTTGGGACGATTAGTATTTATTTTTTTAATGAAAAATGAATAAATAAAATGGTTATTTATTTTAACAGTCGGAAATCAACAAAATTTTTACTTTTTAGTTGGGAAAATTAGTCTTTTTCCTAACCTTTTCCAACTGAAAATTGATCATTTTCCCAGCGAAGAATTATTAAACCGTTGTAATAAATGCTTTTTTGGAAAAAAAATTATTAATTACCTTGCAATTTAAAAATTTTCACTCGTCAACCAAAAAAATTTTATAGTTGTACTTGTAATTTAAAAGAGATTTTTTCGCACTTTTCTTCAAAATTATTCCAATTAATTTCATTGTTCTTATTCTCCTTAAAACTTATTTTTGATATTTGAAAATCCAATTTTTCAAAAGCTTCGGCCTCGCTACGCTCGGCCATGATATATTTCTGCTTTAATCATTTCAATGTAGAAACAGTCGATTTTTCATTAAAGTTTATTTTTCCAAAACATTATTTTATTGCACATTCAATTTGAGGTTTTCTAAAATTTTCGCCCTCGCTTCGCTCGGGCCAAATCCATCTCCCTATTCTTTACATTGAAATTACAAAATTTTATTAATGTAGAATTATAATTTTTCTTCGAAACTCCACCCTTTCTTCGCTGAAGGCAAATAAACTATTTCGTATGTTTTTTCAACTACCTACAATGACATTGCTTGTAGGTTTAAAAAAAAAATTGTTTGGAGCACCTAACCAATGAAAAATTTATTCAGATTTCTTATCTCAAAAAGGGTCTTATAGTAATGGGTTGTAAAAACTTCAAAAGTTCGCAAAAATGATGAAAACGAGTAAAAAAAATCAAAAAACCTCGCGACTTGGGGAAAAATCAGTACCTACATGTAAATTTTAAGAAATCAGTCGGGAAAGTTTGAAAAAAATTGGATTGGTTAGCAAATTTGAATTTCACACCCCCCCCCTCCTCCGGAATTCTGATATCGGCTATATGTAGTTGGGAATTTTGAGAATTTGAGTTGGGATTTTCACCTCTTCTCCCCCCCTCCCCCTGGAAAATGCCTTCGGTGCGTCACTGGGTACCTACTAAAAGTGGTAGCGGAGCCGCGGACGCATGACAACAGTCAAAAAATTGAAAAATACCTATAAATACTTAGGTAATGAATTTTATCCAAAAAATATAATAACGGGTCACCATTCAACAAAAATACTGTAAGTAATAACAGTAAAATTTATTAATCTAAGTTTTTCGAAAAGTTCAACCGATTTTGTGATACTCTTTTTCGTTTTACTCTGTAAGTGAGAAAGCAAAGTGATTGAAATTTTTACCATGTATAGGTATCAATGAATGTATGAGGAGTAGGTAGTAATATGGCGGGTTGTTTTTATCGATTCGATTATTCATTCCGAAGTTATGGACTTGGTTTACATTTGGACAAGGATATCTACATTTACCTCACAATGCTGGGGTAAATGTGAATGCATACATTGTACCCCATAAAAAACCTAACCCTCGTGTTTTTTTGGGGGGAAAAAAATTATACAGCATAAATATTTAAACACATGAAAAAACGTATATTGTAAGAAAAATCAAAACCGAAAAACTTGATCTTTCGTATGTTTAAATCAGGGGTAGAAGAACAAGGAAAATTGTTGTTAGTTCTTTGTTCTTTATTCGCTCTTGAGTACCTATAAACAAGTGTCTGTCTTTCTCGTTCTTCTGATCTTTATAAATTATCAATTTTTTTGTTCTCAGTTCTCATGTTTTTTTTTTACAAAATTTGTGTTCTTTTGTTCTTCCCATTCCGTTCTCTTGTTCCTTTTTTTGTTTTTTTTTTCCTTCAATAAAGTGGTATAAATTATTCCTGTTGTGAGAAAAATTTCATTTTCAGTGAAAAAACTAAATTTTAATCCAAAATTAACACACAAGAAACAAAAATATTGAAAAAATTCGAATTTTTGAAATTCGAAATTGGAATAAAAATGGTTAATGCTATGGAAAAGGCCAAAAAAAATATGAAAAAAAGATTTTATAACAAGAACAAGAACATGTCAAAAAAATTGAAAATTGTTGTGTGGCCTATCTGAATTCTAGCCAGTATAACTTCCTCCCTGCGGCTGAGTTGGCATGCAATCCTTTTTGATGGAGTAATCAGTTTGTGTTCTTTTATCTTTCGCCAGATTGGTGGAATATCAGCTAAATGCTTCATCCAATCCATATGACTTAATTAATTCCTTTGTTCGCTTGCCAAATGGCTTGTAGGTTAGGTTAGGTTTTTCTTGGTTTGAATGGAAGGTTTCAAAATAGTTAAGATGTTGAGGATATTCTGCTACTTATTAGTTTTAAATAGGTAGTATTTTAATGCCAAATGGTTCCTTCTCTCCTGTAATGTAACTATTCCAACCTCCTCCATAATTTTCAATGTTGGGCTAGTGGCGCTAGTGCAAAAGACTCCTGTGCACAATCTTAAAGCATGATTTCTTATCACATTTAGCTTGTTAAGGTCGGTTTTTGAAGCTGTGTTGTAGATTATTGAGCCATAATCTATTATTGGTTGAAGATGACTGGAGAATATTCGGAGTAAAGACCATCTATCAGCTCCCCACTTTGCATGGCTCAACTTTTTTATAAATACATACCTACAAAAATACAGCATGTTATGAGAAGAAAATAAAAAATTTTTAAAAAGGAGAAAAAAATTAGGAAAAGTATTACCTAAGCACAGAATATTTAAAAAAGAAATAATTTTAAAAAATGAAAAAAATATTCAAAAAATTGATTTTGAAAAAAAAGATAGAAATATAAATATAAATTTTACCTATTTCCACGATAAATATTGTCATATTTATAATACTTAAACTTTCCCAATTTTGTAAATGGTGCCCCGTTATTATTATTTTTAGATAAAATGTATTATCATGTTTTTTCAGTGAAGACGCCATGCGCCATCGCGTTCACCCGCATCCACATCCCTCGCGTGATTGGAAAAATTCTCATTTGCGTTGAAATACAAACGTAAACGTGTCATACTCGAATAGGTACCTACTAATACATTTATACATATAGGTAATACATAGGTACATCGCTTAGACTTTGGAGGTAGGTACCTCAGATAAATATGAAAAAAATAAGAAGAAAATGAATCAGAAAAACAACAAAAAAAAACACACATTCCTTCGATGGTCAATGGCCCATTCGATCGATAAACGCGATTCCATCGAGCAATTTCAAATTCTCCTTACCTACTACTCAATGTCAGTAGATTGCCATTCCATAACTGGTAGTTATTGGGAGAGCTGCTTACATTTATGCAAATGAAGGCGCAAAAAAAACCGTACCTACATATATGTAGTAACCATTTGGTTACGTAAAAATATTCTCTCGAAAAAGAGAAAAAAAACGAAAAACAAAAAATAGAAGGAAACAAGATCGCGCGAGCTTGAATAATAAAAACCGAGAACTGCACGTCGTGGGAGGGAGTGAAGAAATCTAGCGTAAGACGCTTCGGGCAATCGGCACAGTGCCTAAATTTGAAAAATAAATACCTAAGTAAATAAATAAATAAATATTCGTATCTATACCGTGTACCTACCTTCTGTCGTGTGAAAAACTAGGTATAAAAACAAAATACCTAAGTAAAAACATGCGCATTCTTAAAGTTACAATCAACCGTAATCAGGGTAGGCAGCACGCAGCAGGCACCTATGTACCTATGACGGTACCTAATACCTACACCTACACCTAATTACCTAGAACTATAGATAGGTATGCACTAGAGCTGAAAGCGAGGCAGTCATTTTATACCGCCTGACCGCCTCGCGCAAAAGCGAGGCAGTCAGGATACCGTAACCGCATTTGTTATACCGCGCCTGACCGCTTAAACCGGTTTTTGAAAAAGCGAGGCGATCAAGTACCGCGGTATACCGCCTGACCGCCTGATGTTACTACAGTTTCGTATCAACATGAATACATGAATACGTGTTTAGGGATGACTCACCCCGTTAAATAATATGAGCGGTAAGCGGTTATGACCGCCTACCGCCTTTCATTCAAAACGGTATATACCGTTTTGAACCGTACCGCATTTTAGCGAGGCAGTCGACGGTATACCGCGGTATATAACTGCCTCGCTTTCAGCTCTGGTATGCACTATATATGTATATAGTGCGAGTAGATAACTATAAGTACTCTCTCATTTTGAATCAGTTAAAAATCATTGATAAATAGTCAGAATTGCAGCACAGAGAAAATCAGCGAAATTCTTTGATTTTCAGCGGGTTTTCGCTGATTTTTCAAAGAATTTCACTAATTTTTCAAAGAATTTCAAAAATCTTACTGATTTAGCGAATTTTCACTGATTTTTCAACAATTTTTTTCGCCGTTCGCTTTCAGTGAAATTTTTTTCACTGATTTATTACTGTGCTGCAATTCTGACTGTTTTTCAGTGATTTTCGATAATTTTCACTGATTTATAAACAGTACAACCTGTAGCTCTAGCTAGGTACCTACCTAACTGTTTTGTGTATTACCGTATCGCACAAGTTGAATAAAAAATGTTTAGGCAGAGTCGTACTCGAGTTTAAGTACTTACTTACTTGTTGAAAAACGTTCACAACGGGCGAAGGACTATAAACGTTAGTTCCGACTTATCAGAGGTCATCCATCCGTCAGAACACCTGAATGCGTGACGCGACGCGATGCGATACGATGGAATCTTCCAACCCCTCCAATACGCGCTATAGACGATATCATTCACCGGCGTTAATAAAATTGCATAACCAGTTTGCCGTAAATAAATAAACGACCGTCGTCACATTCGTCGCGGTAACTCCGTCAGCGTGGCCGTCGTTGTCGCGTCGCGTATTTGAATTCCTTCCTTAAGAAATGGCCATACTGTTCAATTCTGCAACCTGATCAAGGGAAAGATGAAAGATGGTTTTGTTTCATGCGATGCAATTCTGCTTCTTTCCAAGTCCGAATTGATTTTCTCGAATTTCAAACTTCATTTCATCTCCAAATTCTCAACGATTAAAATTTCCGCAATTTTTTCCAAACAATTTCCGAATTGAAATTTTCCATCAAGTTTTTGTACGATCCATTTTCTCAAACTTTTCAGCTCTGAAATTTTTTTCAGCTCGATGAACTTTAGTTTCAACATGAGACGACACTTAAGGTCGAAGAGAATTGATTCTACGAGAGTAACTGCCGAGTTGGAAACAATTTTGGAGCTAAGAAAAGTAGACAACTTGGAAGAAATATTATAAGTATCTATTATGGCGCGTAGCCTAATGAGTCGTTTACGAATTATGTGGGTCTGAGCCGGGGCCGGGGCCGGGGCCGGGGCCGGGGCCTGGGGATCTGAAGTATAGCGGTATAACCAAAAAGGAATTTGATATGTGGGTATTTCGTTTTCGTTGGTCAATGCCAATGATCAAAGGAATGCGTACGTATCTATTTGTAATCCAACGCAACGCAACGCAACCATGTAAAATACATACATGAGGTGAAAGGGACGAATCCAAAAAAGGAAGTTGTTAAATAGGTACATTTACATACATAGGTAGGTATTAAGTACCTACCAAGACTGTGTTTTTAGGATTGCGATTAATTCGGCTAGAAAATCGAATCACAGCACGCTAATCGCTTACGCAGTCGCATGTCGCATAGGTACGATATACATAGGTAATTAAGGTAGGTACCTAAATGAAATTCTCGTAGCGCGGTGCGGGTGCGGGTGCGGGTGCGAGTACGAGTATAAGTAGGTATAAGCTTAAAATTTGACAAAAGTAGGTATAGGTACCGCTACGTCAGCCGCTATCGGTTCGGTATTACGAATACAAAAGGCCAGGGGCTTACCGCTAAACGCGCTTGGCATTTACGAAATTATATTCTGCAATCGCACGTAATACTAATTACTAAGACATACCTAATCGTTAGACCTACTTTTACTCGTAATTAGGTACTTACCATATATGCATAATTATATGTAATATATACATATGTAGGTATAATTAGAGTGGAGTAAAAAAAAGGCATATCTTGGATTTTGACCAAATTTGGTGGGGTGGTTTGCTTTGGGTGGGAGACCTCCCCCAAAAAAATGAGCCCCCTAGGAGCAAGGAAAGGGGAGCGCAGGAGGTGCTCAAAGTGCACCTCTTTTTGAAAAAAATTATGTTTTTTGTGTTTTTTAGTCAATCAAAATTGTGTGAAAAGCCTTCGTAGCACTTAAAAGATGCGATTTGAGTTTCTACATCTCCCTAAATCATCGTCATCCTTCTCCGATCAAAACTCAGACCGCTAACAGGGGGTTGAAAAGTTGCAGATTGCAATATTCCAATAGGTAATATGAAATTTTCACTAAGCTGGAATGATTTTTTTTTCATCGAGTAATTGAACAACAAAAAGGTTCTCAACCACTGAAAGTGAATTTTGAAAAAAAAATTGAAAATTTTATACACCAGTACAGCCAACAGCAAATCATAAAATTCCAAAATACGGAATTTTATCGACTTTGAATTGATTATTTTTTCGCCTGAAAGTATTATGTGATTTTCTGTTCAATCCCTATAAAAGTATATTTTGGATATTTTTTTGGAGAATTTTGTACGTCAGTGCAGCCAGTTACAAATCGTGACATGCTACACTATGAAATTTACGTTTACTTGGAATTATTTTTTTTATCGTTTGAAAAATTTACAATAATTTTGCTTTTAATCATCAGAAATAGAAAATTAATTTTGTACGCCAGTGCAGCCAGTTGCCAATTGTGATATTCTGATGTCTTTAAATTCAAAACATACTTCTATATTGATTGGGAGAAAAAATTGGTCCAATCGCTGGACGAAAAAATAATGCATTCGAGTTGATAATATCAGAATATCACAATTAGCAACTGGCTGCACTGACACACAAAATTTTTTAACTGGAAAAATCAACGGGATGCTCGATTTCCGGCGAAATGGTAGAATTCGACTGTTTCACCGGTCATCGAGCATCCAATATCGCTGAGTGGGCAAAACTAGAACCGCACGCCGCCGAGCCCGCGCCGCCGCCGCCGGTGAAATGTGGACGCCGCCGCTTTGAGTCAAATTACTCGGCGCGCCGCTGGCCGCCGCCGCCGATTTTTATCGGCGGCGTCAGTTTGGCGTGGAGTTTTTTTACTTTTTTTATTACAAAAATATGAAAAAATACATTTTTTCGCTCTTATATCAAGCAATATTTTTCAAAAAATTTCGCCCTCGCTTCGCTCGGGTAGTATTTTCATCATTTTATTTTGAAAATTGATGATTTTTTATTGATTTTTCAGTCAAAAATCACTGATTTCTCAAATAATCCCCAATTTGTTTAGAAAAATCAATAATTCTGACTGAAAAATCTGTAAAAAATGACTGATTTGAAATTTGACCCCGTGACCCTATTTTTTTTTGATAGGAAATACCGTTTGAAGTTTGATCAGCATATTTTTTCGGACAGATCACGAAAAAAATGGTAAAAAATTCCATCACCAAAAAATTTCTCTCACATTTCTTTTATAATTTTCATAACTTTTGACACTTCAAGTCGATCTTCTGAGGAAGGAAGGATTCTATAAAAATGAATAGAACATCAATTGAAGAGCCAAAAATTTCCTTTTTGTCGAGCTCGATTATCTAGCTTCTTCTTGAATAAGAAAAGATAACTTTTCGAGCTATTTTAATTGAAAGTTTAAAATTCAACTTATTTTATTATAAATCTGAAAAACTAAGCCTCACAAGAGAAAACCAATTTGATTAATGGGAGAAAAAAATTACGTTCTACCATGTATTGCGTGAAATTTCCTTGAGGAGGCTTAGTTTCTGAAAAATTATCAATAAAATGAAAAAGGTTGAACTTTCAGTTGAAATATCTCAGCTTTTCACACAAAAGCTAAGAAAATATTCAACAAAAAATTCAAAAAATGTTGAAAAAATTTTCGGTGATGGAATTTTTTTATTATTTCTTCAATGATCAGCGCGAGAAGTTCCACAAAAATCACCCATTACATTTCAAACAGCATTTTAAAATTTTGAAAATGATGGCCTGAGACAAAGAACCGCATGGCGCCGCTCCTGCGCCGCCGCCGCCGATAAAATGCAGACGCCGCCGCTTTGAGCCCAAATATTCGGCGCGCCGCCGGCCGCCGAAGAAAAAAACCCCAAACGCCGCCGCCGAGAAAAAGACCGTCGGCGTGTGGTTCTAGGCAAAACCAAGTGTTCCTCCGTTCCGAGGAAAATGTCACCATTTTTCCTCGGCACGTGAATAACGGTACTTTTGGTTTTGGTGGCTAAATTGCCGTACCTGGTACCTGGACATTGACAGAAGAATCAGCTCGTTTTCGCTCTTGTGCCAGATAGGTACCTACTAGAGATGAGCACGATGCCGCTAGTAGTCAATAAAACGCGCGTAGCGGTAGCAGGCATCGTGATTACAACTACTTTTTTGTAATCATGACTACTTCCCAAGCGATGCCGCTACTACGCTACTTTTATCGGCGATGCCTACGATGCCGATATTGCCGATACTTGCGATACTAACGTTGACGCATCGTAGATAGCCAGTCATTTGCATGAGTCATTGTAGGTGAAGTCAATTGCAATACCAGGGTACTATAATATAGTACCCTAGCATTTTCTCATTATGGCGATTCTGGCGATTCTTGCGATGCCAGCGATGCTTGAAATCGGCATCGTACGATGCCGCTACTAGCGATGCCGAATTAAAACCAGTATCGTCGCTACTGCGCCGACCCTAGAAGCGGCATCGTGCTCATCTCTAGTACCTACCTATGTATAGGTTCCTTCTTCTTTCGTATTCCATTATTCCATCGAGTACCTATCCGTAATCCGTGTTCGTTTTTCGGTGATCAAGAACCAAGAAGGGTTTTTCGGACGAGTCGGGTACGGTCAGGGCTTTCCAGCCAGTCAATAGTTTAAAGCCGATAGCCGATAGATTATGGTAGCCAATGGGGTTTAGCCAATAGCCAATAGCCAGTCAATGGAAAAGATTTAGCTGGTAGCCAGTCGATGACCAGCCAATGATTTTCCGATTTTCAGCCGTTCATAATTTCAATTTACTCGATGATTTTATCGAAAATTATTAAATTTTGTACTTATATTTCAAACATGAATATATTTATATCGTTTTTTTTTTTTCGAATTTTTCATTTATAATGATATTTTATGAAGTTTTGATTTTACCATGGTCATGTACACATCGTGACGAGTAATTCAAGGGGTCACATGCTTTTTCAGCCAATAGCCAGTCAAACAACAGCCAATGAATTTAGGTAGCCAATAGCCAGCTTTATTTCAGCTAATGAAAAAATTCAGCAAATAGCCGATAGCCAAAAGCCAATGAAGATTGGCTGGAAAGCCCTGGGTACGGTACGTCCCCACAATACCTAGACCTACCAGTACCACGTAATACCTAACACGTACCTACTCGTACTCATTCAGAGATATGTCTGTGTATTGTATGTATCTGCGCTGCGGCTGCGGCTGCGGCTGCCTAGTGGCTAGTAGGCTAGCGCCTATACGCGACGCGACGCCACCTGCTAGAGTCTAGCGTCCGGACAACAATAGTATATTACAATACAAGCAACGGAAGTGAGCTTTTTCATGATGAGCGTAAGTTTGCGAAATGAGCCGAAGGCGAGTGAGCAAATACGCGAGTCATGAAAATTCTCACGACCGATGCTTGCATTGTAAGATATTTTTCATTTGTACTTCTCAAAATCATCAATTAGTACTTTTACGTAAAGCGTACGCGTTCGTGTGGTTCGTATGGTATACCGGGTCACGGAAGTTTACTTCCGCGTACTAGGACGCGGAAGTAAACACGAAAAACACTAAAAACCGTGTTAACAGCTCAACAATGAAAAGACCAACTTCCGATCCGCAAATCAGCAATGAAAAAACGTACTTTCGATACAGTACAAATGAAAAATAAAATGGTGTACGGCTGGTGCGATGCGATGCGATGCGATGCGATGCGGCTTGGGCCGATTACAACAACGCCACGCCACGCAACGTGTTAATGAATTTGCATACTACACGGTACAGCAGGCGTATTACCCCGCTGGGCCGCTACCGGCTACCCCGTCAAACGGCGCGGCACGTTATTCATCTACGTAGCCTAACGCCTAACACGTACTTGGTACTTGCACATTGGCAACTGTTACTGTTAGGTACGGTAAGTGTAGTGTAGTGTAGTGTAACCGTAATCGTGTAATGAGCAACACTTTGGAAAATCCCCTTTTCCTTCTCACGCTCCGCACTTGCAAAGTCGCTGGTCGCAGTCGCAGTCGCAGTCGCAAGCTGCAGGTTACGTACATTTATTTCACATTGTGCCGGAAAACGAAAGACTTTCGTTGCTCTGTTGCCGTTGCTGCTGCTGCTGCTGCTGCTGCTATTTCCACTTTCCAGGCCCACCTACACAATGTACGAGTATATGTTATGCCTAAATCTGGAAATTGCCGAATGCGGGCATTAGGCAAAAAAGCTGCCTATTGCCCGCATTCGGCAAAGAAATTGAGAAAAAGTGCTCGATTTAGGCAACGATCATTTACACCATAAAAACTGAAGTAATTGAGAGGCAATTCAAAGAAATACTAATATTTAATTATAGTCCCAATAATATCACGAATCTCTTTGGCCCAAGTTTGAAAAATGAATTTTTCAGGGTACAAATTTACACACATTCGTTAGTTAAAGGGACGGTTATCACCGATATCAGGTTCAAAATTTCATTCGCTGGCGAGAACCTTTTAAATGAATATGCACAGAAAACGTCATCGTCATCCTTTTTTTAAAATTTCCTGGTCTGAAATATGAAATTTTGCTATTATTGAAGAGAGATAGTGATAGTTAGTTCTCTCTCTACCCCTTTCCCATTATTATATTCGACACTCTTGCTTTTTTTAAAAGTTCAAATTCAGTTTTCTCAAACATTTTTCATAGTTCATCAATGATCTCAAAAATTTGTCAACTCCAAAATTTCTTTCAAATTTCCTCATATTCATAAAGTTCAAATTTTAACCAAATTTTTCAGCGCATTTAATTATTTCCAACTTTTTTTGAAAGTTCAAATTTAAAGTAGCACACATCTTTCCCAAATTCTTTGAGACCCAATTTTTTTTCAACTCGACAATTTCTACAATTTCAACACAAAAGACGTTTAAATACAATGCTGGAGGTAAAAAAAGGGGGAGAAAAGAGGGAGTAATATATATAATATTTAAAGAATTCGACTTATTCGACTTAGGTATGTATAAAAAATTTGAACCTGATAAATATTTGAAATAGGTTGTAAAAATTTGGAAATTTGGGGGAAAAATGTTAAATAGGTAATTGAACAAAAAAAAAAAATTAAAAAATATTGAACTTGAAAATATGAAAATATTTTTGAAAGAATAGTAGGTAATATTCCAAAAAGATTTGTGATATTATTGGGACCATAAGTAATTAAATATTCCTTTGAATTGCATTCCAATTAGGTACTTTAGTTTGCATGGTGTAAATGATCGTTGCCTAAATCGGGCACTTTTCCCCAATTTCTTTGCCGAATGTGGGTATTAGGCAGCTTTGTCGGTGCCTAGTACTTAGTGCCTATACTTATGCCTCGCAGTGTATGTGCAATTGCAACGCGACCGAGGACCGACGTGCGACATGTATAAATAGAGGTATATCTAGGGTAAGAATACCGCCGAGCGCCGAGTAGGTATGTGTAAATGTATGTAATGTTACGCCCCTCTCGTACGTCTGCTTACGTAAAACGTAAGCAGCTTACCTGGGCACTTGATTACAGTCGACCAAGTTAGACCGGGGGGGGGAGGAGGAGGAGGAGAGAGAGGTGAGACGAAATGAATGATCGAGGAAAATAAACGGTAAACGAAATCGAAAAAGAAGCGGAAGGGAAACGGGGTACGGGAAATTCGCAATTGAATGGAAAAAATGTTTTGCGGCGAAATATTGAAATTAAATGCCGTCGACGCAACGTGATACATATGACAATACGTCGCGCCACGCGCCGCGCCGTCGAATCGTAAAAATTCATCGCTTGTTGTCGACGCGGCGCGGTAAACGATTTTCATACTCGGCAAATTTCCCGGGAGGTTTAACGACACGCTTCTTACGTTCCCCAAGCTGCCAATCTGCCAATCTGCCAATCTGCCAATCTGTTTTCTTCTAACCAGAGCATCTACGCTGATGGTCGCATACGCTTACGCGTGCTCGTTCGTATTTTTGTAATTTGTAAAATACCGACCTCTATTTAAAAAGTTCACACCCGTAAACGTGACGTTGAGATAATTGGATTACAATTAAGCCGCTTAAGGAATTTCATGTAGCGCCCCGTACCGCGCCGCACCGCAAAGGCGACATCACAGCAGGGTTTGAGGAGGAGGAGGAGATCTCTGACTCCACCTGCGAAAGAAATTTCTAGCACCTCCACCTTCAACTCCTGGAGTCATCTTTTGGGAGCCTTTGACTGCTACCGCAGCTACCTCCAGAAGGCACCTCCGGAGGGCACTGGGCGGAGGGGGCGGAGGGACTGCAAGCATATTTTTAAACACATTGACGACTTGACGAACGGTTGAGATAATATTATCAAAGTCATACACGCGAGTAAAATAAAACAAAATGAAAACCACTACTTCTGGACGCGACGCGACGGAATTTATTCAGTTTTGTTTATCTGACGATGAGTACCTATTTGTGTACCGCCCAAGTTCAGCGGGGTTTCGCGTTTTTTCCCGTTTTTTTTTTTTGGTCGGAGTCTTCGGAGGGAGCTACTAGGAGCTCCGCCTTCAGACTCCGACCGTATACTTCAACTACCTTATCCCTTTCCGCCCCCGGACTTGAATTACCTACCTACAGTTTTCAGCTGCCTCCACCTCCACCTCCACCTCCACCTTTACCTTCACCTTAACTCGAAAAAAGGAAGTTTGAGCCCACCTGCACCTTCCATTCCACATCCTTAAACCTTGCCAAGTACATTATGTAGTAGAAGTGAGTAAGTACCTACCTAAGTAAGTACGTAAAAATCCGCATCAGCATCCGCACCGCACCGCACCGTCCCGTCCCGTCCCACCGCAACGGTACGCACCGCAGCCTCAGTAAAACAGTAACACAATAGTCACAACACAGTACACACTATACGCGTGCCTACCCCTCTCCCCCTTCCTGCCACTCTCCAACCGACGTACGTACACGTAGGTATATAGGTAATTAGGTACCTATGTGGTTATGTACAAATTCAAAACAAACGTAAACGTAAACGTAGACGTACGTAAATTCGTATGCTTACCGCTGCGAGGCGAATTGCGAGAAAATTAATTTTTTGTTTTTGCGTCTCCGATTCTTCGGTAACGTACTCGTACTTACTCCACATCTACCTCTACCCGGTCTTTTATCAGATCACCTTTTTTCGCGCTAGGACGCGACACTGTGGCACTGTGGCACTGTGGCACTGTGGCACGGCATTTTCATAGCCGCCGAACTCCGAAGCCGAATAGCAAAATTAATAGGTACCTGCCAAGTACCAAAGTAGGCAAAACAAACAGACAAACAGAATACAAACGCAATGAATAACCAAACTCTTAAATTTTGGTGACGTTTTGGTGATCGAGAGAACGTTATTTCGTTCTTACGAGTTACGAAAATCTACGTAAAATTTCGATTTGTCAACGATGCGATGTGTAACTTTTGAACAAGCTGCGGCCACTCAAAAAGTAGTGTCGAATCGAACATCGAACCGCCATCGCCACCACTGATTTAGGGAGGTGTAAGGTGTAGAAATTCGCCTGTCGGACCTTTTTAGTCCTCTCCCCACTTTTTTTTACGCGTCACACCATTTTAATTACAGTTCACTCAGTTCAGCCGTGAAAAAGTGCGATTTTTTTCATAATCATAACTGAGCCTACTTTGAGGACCCCTAGTCATGGCTCCGCCCCAATTTTGAGCCAGGACTCTTGACATTTTTAACGGTAGCTTAGGATGCCTACGTTGGTAATTAGGTATTACATATGTACAACTCGCAAATACGATACCTAACCAGTTACAAGGTAAGCAGAAACGCCTATTTTTACAATTTTTCAGAATCGCGCCACACTGAACAAATACATATGTAGTACTTGACTACCTAGCCACCTAGCTACCTAGTACCTAGTACCTATACCTATTACCTACCTACTCGTATAATTGTAAATTTTAGCTTTTGTTTTCCAGTTCTTGGAAATCAGTTGGCAAAAGTTTTCTCATTCTCGAAAACTCGACTCAATAACGCTGTTGACATGACGCTGACGCGTCCAATTACGACGCGCATGGCAAAAAAAATTCAACGCATCCGCAGCCGCATAGACGCAACGTACGCAATGCAATGTAATGTGCGCGTAATGGTGCTGTGCGGCGCGGCGTGGCGTGGCGCGGCGCGCGACACCCGACACCCGACACCCGACACCGCGTTCACCTTGAGACTCGGATGCGTTCGACTCTCCAGAACTAATTACTTACTTAAGAAGCATCGGCTATCGGCTATCGGCTTTCCAGTTCTTCGCTCTCTCTGGTTTTCTGTTTTTCTTTCTTTTGCTTTTTAGTATTTTTTTTTCTTTCGCCAAGACGCTATACTTTCGGTTATATTTTGGCTTCGTTTCAATGCTATGCTATGCTATGCTATGCTATGCTATGCTATGCTATATGCACACAAAGAAGCAGCGCCAGCATAGAGCGATTGCAGCAGCGACCGCGGCACGATGCGACGAGTAGAAAGGAGAGGTCGCGCATCGTCGATGTCGATACGCGATACGCGATACGCGATTCGCGATTCGCGATTCGGTTAACGTGCAGCATGCATCATGACTTCATGATTCATGAGCAAGGGCGAGTGACGGCTGACCGCTGACCGCTGACCGCTGACCGCTGACAATTTGACGAATGACAAATGCAGAAGGTGGTCGTTGGTAGCAACCGGCAATTATCTACGTACATACTACGTACTACATAGATACTACATGTGTACTTACGGTACCTTACAATAATTCCTTTTATCGATAGGTATACGAGTATGGTTTATCTTTACCTAGATAGGTACTTAATAGGTACATATTTCTATTTCGTCGGATTTCAATATTTACGCGATTTCGACACGCGCGAACATAAACGCAAAGTAGCAACCAGAAATTAGGTAGGTATTGGTGAGGAAGGGGCTGGAAATTTAGAAAAAATTTGTGCGCGGTCAAAATTCATCTACCAACACAGGTACCGTATTTATTTAGTGAGGTAAGTAGACGGGATATTTTCAGTAAACAGATGATACACGAACATTACGAAAGCGAGGGAAGAAAAATTAAAAGACTGCTCGATTTTTGGTACAAACGATCGACGTATGGTAGGTAGTAGGCAGTAGGCAGTAGGTAGTTAGGTACTAGGTACACGTGTACGAGTATGTAGTATGTACCTAGTAACCAGCTAGTAGCTACCTATACTCTCTAAATCTGAAATGGGAATTGGTCGGATTCGGTGAAACTGCATTTTTGAATCAGTAAAATAAATATTGTACTTAACTAAGAATCAGTGATTTTTCTCTGATCTTTCTGTCAAAATTAGGTGGTACCTACTGATTTCTCCGACAAATTGGGAATTGATTGAGAAATCAATGATTTTGATTTTCTAACCAACAGATCACTGAGAAATCGTCTGTTTTCAGTGACGTTTATTTCACTAATTCAGGAAGGCAGAATTTCACCAAATTTCACAGATTCGTATAGGTATACTACGTAGATATACCTAGATGATTGAAATATTGACCAAACGATGCGAGGGCGATTTTTTTTTGAAAAATCAAATTCGAGAAGCACAAAAAATCACTTTTTTTTGGCATTTACACGATGAAAAATCTCTTTGGCAGGCTTCAGAAACGGGGTTCGAACTCCCTGAGCACCTTCCCCCGCCCTTGGGTGCGCCGATACCAGCGTGATGGAGGGAAGTGATTTTTGAAGAAGTATGTAGAATAGGATGGAGCATTGGATGGAGCATTGGAGCGCGCAAAAAAACATACCTCGGATTTTGACCAAACTCGATAGGGTTGTTGGGTCACTATCGGAGACTACACAATAAATATTTCAGCCCCTAGATGAAGGGAGAGACGAGCTGGGGGTTCCCAAAAGGCACCTCCTTTTGAAAAGAACGTGGTTTTTTGTTGGTGTGAGATTCATGGAACAGCACTAAAAAGGTGCGATTTGAGTTTCTACATCCCTCTGAACCATCGCCATCCTTCTCAGATCAAAACTCATTCTGCTACCAAGGCAGAGGATCGAAAAGTTGCAGATCGCAAAATTCCAATATTGTGAAATTTTCGCTCTCAAATTTCATGACGTGTATAGATAGGTATACCTATATTTTTTATAAAAAGTACCACCGCAACCGGCACCTGGTTGAAGAAAAAATTGCCGTAACTGATAGCGATAAAGTTGCTATTTTACAACCTTCTCGCTGATCGCTCGATTACGTAAAACAGGTACAATACCGAACTAGATGGGGGAAAAAAAGGTTTCAGACGCGTGCGACTGCGAGGTTTTGGTTTATTTCCGTCGCTTTGCTCGGCCAATAAACCACACACTCGTCGAAAATCACGTTTACTCTCCCCGGCCCCCCTCCCACGCCCAATCATAGGCCTGACTGGAACTTCTGAGTACGGTGTGCCAAAACTTGGACCCTGCAATGAAATCAAAAAAAATATATCTATATCCAAAAAATTTTATATCAAAATAAAACTAGGTACCTAACAACATTGAATCAAAATCAGAATTAAAATTAATTTTTTTTTCATCGAATGAAACAATTTGATCATGAATTTCCAAATCTTTCGACTTACGCCGTCATTTTATTCATCAAAAATGTGCAGATAACGACGATTAGAAAAATTCAATTCGTTAATTTGTCGAGTTGGCATAAATATTCGAGAGGACTTCGCATTATAACAATTCTTTAACATTACCAACAATAACAAAAAACCTACAGTTTTCTTCGTGTCGCAAAAACAAAGTTTCAAATTTGATTACGTAGGTATAGGTACCCACTTCAAAATGTGTGAAAGTACTAAAGTTCGCGGATCATTTTATGGGCTTTTCTCCAGAGCTGGAAAATTCCAAAATTTTGTGGAGGCTCCAAAACGTCGTGAAACCGCTCCCAATCGATTCGGGAGGTCAAAAATATGGTATATATATCAAATTTCAGCTGTTTTCATTGATCAGATCAAATTTTCATCTTTTGGAGGGCGATGAGGTAATTTTGAAATTTCAAAACTTATCCAAAATTCGAGAAATGAACTTCAGCTCCAGAAATTTCAGATAATCCAACTCAAAATAAAATTCTGAGCCGAAACGAAAATAAATCGAAAGGTATGTACATCATAAGCAAAATTTCAGATTCTGAAGTTCATTTTTCAAAATTTCAGATGCTGCAGAAGTTTATTTTTCAAATTGGCGAATTTTCGAAATAGCAATTAAGCGAGTGACTTTTCATCGAAAAAGGTGTCTTGGACTTTTTTCACAACATGACAAAACATATCCATTAGAAGAATCATAAATTAGCGCATTAAGCGTTATTTAAATTCTCAGAGATTGTGTACTCGAGTTTGAATAATTTTTTCATAACTTGCGATGACTTCGCAAAAACTGGGAAATTATTCAAAATTTCGCATAGTTTTCCAAAAGTAGAGCGACTTTTTTCGACAGCCTGAACTATTTTCCAAAAATTGAGGAACCAATCTCCCAAAATTTGGAAAATTTTCTAAAAAAAGAAAGATTTTTTACAAACCAGAAAATTTTATGAAATTTCCATAATAGGTAGGCATGTATCATAAAAATTGCAAGGTTTCCCCCAAAAACTAATTTATCAATAAATTGGGCTGTAGGTGAGTTTATTCCCGACGAAATACCCATATGAAAGAATGGGCGAATAGGTTCCCATTTTTTCGGGGTATGTATGACTTGAATCTCACTTTTTTCTCAAAAGTTTCTTTCAACTCTGAATTTTTTTCAACTTATTTTCAGCCCTTAATTTTTTTATCAAGTATTTTCAACACCAGAATTTCTTTCAACCTAAAATTTTCTCCGATTTTTCCACGTTTAAATGTACTTTTCTGAATTTTTTCTCAAAATAGTTTTCAGTACCCATTGAAAATTTTCTTGAAAAAAGGATACCTATTGCCACCAGGACACATAAGCGAATTTTACCAAAAAAATTGAAAAATCTAAGAAAAGTAGCACACCAGGCAGTCACGCCTATGCCCCCAATGCAATTACACCTACCTGTACCTATACCTACGTGTACGTACTTCTGCACTACGTAGGTATTAAGTCTACGTATGTACTTACTTAAGAAGGTACGTGCTACGTAGTCTATACTCGTATTAGCAGTACGATATTGCGGAACGTTGACGATTCGGTGCGTTACGACCGACATACGACTAGACTTACGAGTGGTGTTGCGTTGCGAATCGAACGTCAAAGGTCGGTCGTCGGTCGCTTCTTTTTTGCGGAGAAGCGGAAGAGAGGACGAGAGGACGAGAGGAGGCCGGAGATTTGACCATTGACCGAAAACGGAAGGCTACCGACACGACTTAAGGTATCGTTTCGATAGAATGAAGAATGAACGAGCCCCTGTAGACGCCTAGTAGGTAGCTAGGTAGACATAGACAAGTACCTGGTCTGGTAGGTATAGGTACTTATGTACCTGATCAGTGATCATAGTGATCATCTGATCACTGCCTAGTGCCTGCATCGAGAACTACTCAAACAAAGTTTTATGCGATGTGATTAAATTTTTTGTTTTCAGTTCGCAGAATATAAACGTAAATGTAGGTAAATGTAAATGTAAATGAGGCGCGGCGCGGCGAGATATCGTTTATTACCTACACGACAAGCTTAGCATAGGGTCAAGTTACTTCACAAAAATATGTCAACGAGCGTGTGCGTGGTGAGCGCGAACGCAAACGCGAACGCGAACTACTTTTTGGAATTTGGTGTTCTCGTATCAGTAGTCACTCTCACTACTCACTAGTCAGTTCAGTACCACCACCACCACCACCACCACCACCACTACCAAATCAACTACCTACCTACCTACAATGTATCTAATATGTAACGATAAATATTTTGTACGTAGACGCCGCGCCACGTCGCGCCGCGCCGAGATCTGCGATATGACACGACACGAGATGAGACATGAGACATGAGACACAGGCAGTGATGGCTGATGGCACTATTAGCATCGACACAGGTACGAGTACGGAGTACGGAGTACGGGTAAATGTTTTTTTTACCCATAAGCGCAACTAGTGCAAGCGGTAAATAGGCAAGTGACTACGTAAAGACAACTTCCGCCTTTGACAAAAACGACGAACAAATATAAACCCTCCCTTCCCCTTCTCCCAGTACCATACGTCATATAAACCTCCCTTCTCCCTTGTGTAATGTTATTACCTAATACTTATGTCGCCTTGAAAAAAAAAACACAAATACAGGTAAAATATTCTATCGGAGAAAAAAAATACGCTTCACATCTCGTATTAGAGAATGTGCGATCTGAAAATGTAAAAAAATGCGGAAAATGTGAAGATTATAGGAAAAAGCGAATGAATTTTCGAGGTAAAAACCTACATTACCTCTTTTATTTTACGATTGATATGGTTATTGGTTTAGGTATAGGTACATACTACATACTACATACATATATGTATGTATGTATGTACCGTGTTTATTGACCAAAAATAACTTGTTCGTTTCAGAGTAGATAGGTACCTTCTTAGTTTTCGTTATCTACGTAACGGTTTTTTTTGTTGTTTTTTTTCAAAGATCAAATTTAATCGCTTTTTTTTATCCGAGTATACCACTTTTTACACTTCATCTAGGTACGAGTACTTATCTTATACCTACCTATATGTTTAAAAAAAGAAACATTCTTCGCACTTTTTACCTTTCATGTTGGCTTATTTCACGCGCAAAGGAATAAAAAAAGGTAAAAATGTAAAACGTATGTAAGGTAGGTAGGTAGGTAGGTAGGTCTAGGTACATATGTAAGAATCTCTTTTCAAAAATTCAAATGCTCCACCATTCCCCTTTATAAACCTCCGGTATGCAAGGGGATGGTGTGAACTTTGTAATATTGTAACTTAGACCAATAAATGTTTTTGCACGAAAAAAAAAAAAAAAAAAAAAAAAAAAAAAAAGGTACATATACTTAGGTACTAGGTATCTTATTGAGATAATTTTTACAACCATCAGGACACGGCGTGCGGCATCGGCAGCGTCAAATCAGTACTAGATATAGGGACTTAAAGCATGAGTTTGAAATTTCGCTCGAGTGTCTATTCACAAACATCGCAAGATAATTAAGAAATACCGACTTAATAATTTTTTAACTAATTTAAATAGCGACTTGGTGAGAAATATTTGCGGCTAAGTTTTGGTATAGCTACAGACTACAGTTAATTAATTCCGATTGGAGGTACCTACCTACCTAAGTAATTACTCGTAGGTAATTAGCTAGGTAAGGTTACAGTAAAATTATTATTTCGTATTTCTTATTTCCGATGTTTGTGAATAGAACCATAACCAGTCAAATGTAATTCATTTTTAAAGAAATTTTCATTATTAACTGCGAATCGAGTAGGTATAGCTAGGTGTAGGTACTACCGGTACTACCGGTACTACGCCATTCGAAATTGTAAATCGACATTCGTTCCCGAATGATTCGAATCGATTGTAGCGTTAGGTACTCTATCAAAATTTAATGGCTGTTTTATCATAAGTAAATCAAATGACAAAAGTGCTTGCCAGCAGTGACGTCGGAAGGTGGGGTACAAGGGGTACATTGCACCCCCCTCCCCCTCCCCCCTCAATTGCATTAGATAGGGATTTTCGAATGATTGAACCTTGAAAAAAAAATCATTTTTTAGGCATTAAACAATCAATTTTTTCAAATCTTCGCCCTCGCTTCGCTCGGGCATGAACAAAATCGCAATTATATAAATTATTTGGGTCAACAGTGGGAAAAAAGGTTCCTTTTTGCCTCCTCCCCCAAAAATCCTTCTGTAATTTCGAGTCTTTGTACTTACCTACTCACTTTGCACCTTCCCCAAAAAAAAGCTTCCGACTATCCGACTTCACTGCTTGCCAGTAGGAACGAATTCGCACACGGTGAGGTTTGTCGATAATTTGACATTGTGTAGGTAATTAGGTACCTATACCTATTTAACATATATATTTTTTAAAACCCCGAAGTGAACGCATCCCTGGCCTGGTTACGCGAAATTCAAACTCACGCATTACGCCGATTTGAGTTTTCTATATCATCGCATTGAAGTGGCGGGGACAAGGGCGGACAGGGCCTTTCAAAACGTAATTCGATCCGTCCGATTTTGTTGTTAAACTATTTTATTCAACTAAGCTTCTCCGAATGCTTCTCCTACTTCTTCACTCTAGGCACGAATTGTGAACTTTTAAAAATATTCGCAATAGTCTTGCGGCGAGGGCGAGGAAGGATGGGATAAAAAAAAAGAATAACAGCAAGAAAAAAAATCATCGGTGAGCAATGGTCATGGGGCATGGGGCATGGTGGAAGGTTAATCTTTGAATAGGTAGTGCTTAAGAAGATCGCTGCACTAACCTAATACTCGTAGGTAAGTAAGTACATACCAACGTATAGGTATCCATAAAAATGAAGACGAAATTAGAGCCCGAACGAAGCGAGGATATGACGCATTTTTTTCCAAAGGAAAATCGCGTTTAAAAATCGAAAAATCGAAAATAATTGGAATTCGATACGGGTGTAATTTCAGAATAGACCGATTTATATCGCTTAGAAAATGGGATCCCGGAAGTTTAGGCTGAAAAACTAATACTTCACCTAATACCTCGCTCGTATTTAGGTACCTACGATATACAAGTACCTACTACCTACATTTATACTCGCGTAAATAGTCCAGCTTCAGATCATCTATTCGTAAAAGCGCAAGTTACTAGTTTAGTTTCGTTTACTACATACCGCGTATAGGTGAGAATAAGTACCTAGTACGTACCTACCTACCTACCTACCTACCTACCTACCTACCTACCTAAATAAAACATATTGTTAGGCTGCGCTGCCTCGCTCTGCGCCGCGTCACGTCATATTTTGAGCAGACCACAAAACGAATACCCAGGTACAAATATTAATGTATGCGTGATTTCGTACATAATAGTATAGTATTCGTAGGTACCTAGATACCATAAGTAATGTACCAACTTCGGAAAGTACCCATCAATAATATAATATTTCATTTCGGGCTTTAGCTAAATGACGACTCATTTGCTTAGTCAAATTATCCATTCGTACTTCTATACGCGTAGGTACAAATATATGTACGGTACCTATGTAGGTCTAGGTAGTAGGTACAGGTACAGGTACAAGGTACTAGATGTAGATGTAAATGCGTCTTTTTTTTTTTCTTTTTATTTTTTTTCGAAAGTATTTATTGCCAATATGGAGGTATACTTCGCTACTTGCTGTAGGGGACTTATCGTAAGAGGTATCGAGAAGAAGGAACTGGAAGGAAGGAAGGAAGAAGAGAGGATAAACGTATAGAGTGCGATAACGCAACTTATTACTTAAAATAACAAAGCTTAACAGAATACCTAGCTTGGGTATGGAGTATGGCGTATGGACTAGTTTCGACAAAGTTGCAGAAAGAGGATTTCATTATCGATGTCACATGATGGGCTTGGGGATGGGGATGGGGATGGAGATGGGGATGGAGATGGGGTTTGAGAGTGAGAGTTACGAGAACTTATTTAGGTATTTTGTCTAGGTATCTCATCATTCGTGGAGAGAATTTCTTAAATTCGGAAGTGTAAAATTGTTTCTCCGAGATGTACATATGTATTATGTAGAGTAGACAAACCGACAGCGACATAGGTACGGTAAAGGTAGTCTTGTAGGTTAGCGTTAGGTGCAGAGATAGACTGTACAAGTGTACATGTAGGTAGGTAGCTAGGTACTAGGTAGTATCTAGCTACGCATAACTGCATGCATGTACCTGCACCTCGTACCTTTGCCCAATCTACTTGGTAGACCTGCTAGGTAGTAGGTAGTAGGTAGTTGGTACCTAGCAAGGTGCCTAGTACGCATGCACAGGCAATATGCCCTACATACATTTACGCACTACGCAGTCAGGTGAATTGAGTACCATACCGAATAGAAATAGATGTTAGGTATAGGCATAGGCATAGGCATAGGAATAGGTATAGGTATACCTTTACCTACACCTACACCTACACCTACACTCGTTTTTCGCCGTATTCGTCATTCTCATTATACTTAATTTCGTATCAGTCTTCTGCAAAAGAATAGCAATAGCTGAAGCTGAAGCTGATTTACTGACACCAACCAGACTACAAACCACCGGTCCGCGTTCCCGCCCCAGTCCCGTCTCCGTTCGTTTTTTATTTACAAGCAGACGCTGCGCCGCGCTGCAAAGTATCGACACCAAAACAGGTCCCCCCGCATTATAAATAGATGTCGAATCTAAATTCACACAGTCGCACACATTTGGTTACATAATACTCATCTCATTAATAACATTCGGATATGTACCGTATATCTTCGATGTTATTCCTATTCGCGATTCGGTGATGAAGCTTCTCGACTAAACGCGTGCAAAATGGTAAGTACATCTACATATACCTAGTTACCTACGTAATACGTAGTACCTATTAGTGCTTAGCTATCTACCTACCTACCTACCTACCTATCTATCTATCTATGTAGTGCCTACCTATTCGTATTCTTCAGGTACCTACCTCTTTACCTCTGTCTATTCCTTACAAAAATTTTCATTATGTAGGTACCTATTACCATTTATTTACAACGTCATGCGTCATGCGCCATCGTTCTAATTAGGCGGGTCCGCGGGTCACCTACCATACCATACCATAAGGGTAAGGTACCCCATTATCGACCACTTTTTTTTGAGGCCTCGCCATTTCAAAAGTATAAGAGTTGGAAATGTGATTGATGGCTTAGTGGATACCTACATCCTTCTCCTACAATTTTGGAAAGCTCCGTGGTCATTCGAAAAAATTTAGCATTTTTTAGGAATTTTTTTCTGAGACATGTCAAAATGCGATATCGAAATTTTGGGTTCCTAATATCGACCACCGACTGATTTCGTCCGGTATGAACGAAATCCACTGGAAAACAGTTTTTTCGTGTTCCTCTTTCACAGATGAACAATTTGAGACCAAAATGACAACCCTACGACCGAAATTCGAGAAAATTGAAAAAAACAAAATCGCTTAAAAACAACAAATTACATAAGATTTATAGGTGGTCGATAATGGGACACACCATAAAAATGAACTTTGAGTGATTTTTTCCTAACTTAAAGTTGCAATTATTAAAATGTGATAATTACATCAGAAACTTTGAACTTTTTCAATTACAAAAATATTAGAAACATTTAATTCAATAATTTCAAGAAAGAATTCCAAGGCGTGCAAGCAATTGCTAAAAAAAAGTTTTTGGCCTTCCCAATTCTTCTTTTCTATTTTTCTCCGCGAGTTTTGGCTTTCAGGATGTCGGAATGGTCTTATTTTTCCGGATTTTCGATAAAGAATATGAAAAAAAAAAATTCGGCTCGCTATCGCCCATAGCGCCGGAGATAGACGAGGTGGTCGACATTGGGCAGTAGGCGATAATGGGCTACCTTACCCATACCATACCATCCATTAGGTAGGTACACGTATCATACGTGACAACTAACACGCACATTGCGCATACACATAGGTAAATTCAAATAAGACACCCCAGACCTACGAGTGCGTATTTCAAAAAAAGAAGCCGACTTATAGAGTTACGCAGCATACGTAGGTACCTAGCTACCTACTACCTAGACTTACGTAGACGACTGACAGAAAAATTTGTATCCCTTTTTTTCGAGAGACTGCAGAATTGATATAATTTTTGTAAGTAAAACTTTTTTGAAATGATCGCTGCAGCCGCTCATTCAGACCATTACATGTGTATAGGGAAGGGGGGGGGAGGGAAGTGTTCCTGAAGAAAAAAGTGGTTCATGTACGTACACATAAGTAGGTAGGATTAAATTAACAGCAAGATTATACCTACCAACAATGCGGTAGGTATAAATGTCGAAAAATGAAAAATGACGTGATTCTCGAAAGAATTTTCGAAAATACAGAGATAACGCACCTCCAGTGCAATAACACCGCACCTCAAAATAAATAGGTAAACTTTTTTATTTTTGGTGTAAGTAAATTAAAAATTATTCAAAGATAAGCACGTTTCAGAAAAAAAAATGTGAGGGTCAAATGATTTTGGGACGTGGTGCTATTGCACTGATTGTGCGATAAATAAGTATTATAAGTAGGTATGTGCTAGGTAGGTAGGTACTTACTGGTAGACGCGAAGAAAAAAAATCCTACTTCAAAAGTAACGAATGACTATTTTTCAAAACATTTCACCAGTCATTTTCGACCTTTAAAAACTGAGGCCCGAAAGTTAAACCATATGGTGCCTTGAAAAAAAAAAGGTAGGTACCTAACTTTAACGGTTTTAAGGAACTTTTTCGTGGTTTCTGATCGATTGAAAATGCGATAAGAAACCTTTGCGGTTACCTTAACTTCTAAGGTATGATTTAACATTCGGGATTCGGGCCTGAGAAAATTTATTAGGTACTTCCCCATCAAAAGTATGATTTTCGAATGACTTGAAACATGAAAGTATGCTGAGGTTACGCGCTAACACTTTTCATTCCTATAGGTACCTTTAAAGAAATTGAATTTTCTACAACCCGATACATGCAATTTTTTTCTCCACATTTTAACCAAGCTGAATTACCTACCAATTGAATGAATAACTGAATAGTGCAAACGAAGACGGGAATTTGTGAAAAAAATAAACATTCGAATGTTTAAAATGCTTCTGCTTTCTTATAAAAGTATAGTTTTTGGAAAACATTTTTCATAGCTTGAACAAACACTCGAATGCAAATTAACAACTTTTTAGAATAACCAACGTATTTTAAATTACATTTCTTATCAAAATGCAGCAATTATTTCCATTTTTTTATTCAGTATTTCGTTCAAAAAAAATTGTAAATGAAAAAAGGGATTATTTCACTTGCACTTTTTTTCCTTTCTGACGATAAAAAACATATACCTAAAACCTAACGAACAAATAAATCCCAAAACTTTTTTTTTACGGTAAACAACGTAGGTAGGTAGTAGGTACTTATTTAAATTAGGGTTTTCGTCAACATGGAGCAATTGTTACCATTTTTTTTTTTCGTTACATATTTTGTTTTTAAAAAATACAACCCTACATCATATTTTATCTGTTTTGATGAGATTGTATCTCAAAAACATCCAAATGAAATAATATCTAATTAGGTAGGTACATTTGGTTTTTTCCAAATGTACGGTACCTACCTAATTTGATTAGATTAAGTACATACATAAAACTGAATATGAAATTTCATCATTTTCTCATTATATGTATGAATTGCAATTAGATACGATTTGATGTGATATTTGATTAAATCAGATTGTGACATTTTCGATATCTGATCAGATCTAAAAAATTTTCATAAGAAAGTAAAAAAGAGATTTGCACAAAACACCAAAACTCGATAGAATGACGCGTCAACACGCACTATGAAACGTCTCTAACTGCCTGCATAGTGCAAAAGTATGAAAAATAAATTGCGAACTACGGATGGACCAACTGGTATTGTGTGATATCTACACTAAGTAGAAAGTTCAAAAAATCATATCCATAAAAAAAAAAAAACGAATATAAAAAAGGAATTTCTCGATAAATCCCCTTCTTTGTTTGCATCTCTCGAACTCGACTGGAAATTTTTAACACTTTTTCTTCAATTCTACACTTCGAAAAGACTCGAAATAATGGTTCACTTTTGTCACTGAGAACAGTGTGATAAAGTTTAGTTTATGTATAGGTACGTGAATTGAATAGAATATTTTTTCACTTCACACTTCAGATTTTGTTGCTTTTTTTTAGCCAAAGTTTTCCTCGTACTTATTTCTTACTGAGTGAAGGGGGATTTTATTAAATTTGGTATTTATTAAAATAATTTGTCATCAGTAACTACAACCTGCAACTAGTTCTGTTCAACCGTCAAAATGATGAATTTTCAGCTTGATTTTGAATTGCAGACAAGGCAGGCTTAGCGAAGAGCATTTTTAAAAACCGGTGGCCTTCAATAAAAAATGTTCACTATGATTTTTGTGAAAATTGAAAAAAAAAGAATCGTAATCGTGAAAATGAATCGCGGAAATTTAGGGAATCGCGATTCTTTTAAAATGAATCGGATTCTCAAATTTGAAGGAATCGCGTCATCTCTGCACCCATTACCCATTACCCGGCGCGGCGCGGCGCGCGGCGTTCTGAAGTAGGTGCCTAGTGCCTACCTAAGTAATGAGTACTGTATGAACGAGAACAAGTTCAATTGAAATGAACGTGAAGTTGGAGGTGCAGGCGGTGCAGGCGGACACATTCGTTTCGAAAAAGTGTGAACGCAAAAACGCTCAATTCGTTCGCGAACTTTTTTTAACACTGTCGACAAAAGCAGATATACTTTTACTTACCTACGTACGTTTACGTACGTCGCTACGTAGTACATATACCTAATAATGTTTAGGTATACTACGTAGTACGTAGTACGTAGACGTACCATATTATAATATGTATTCACTTACAAACGCGTATAAGTATGTAGATTAGACACCTAAGACCTATACCTGTACCGGTCTACATTATTTGGAAATAAAAAGGCATCTGAATTAGGTATTCATTTTTTGCCAACTTGTATGCTTTCTAACGCCATATTACTTACGTTAGGTAAGTATACCAACAAAAATTCATATACTTAATCGATTCCTACGTTGAATTAATACTAGATGCTGCATTGGTAAACGAATTAATTATGTCAATGCCAACCGGACAATAAAAACCTAATTTTTCAGCGTAACTAAGAAAGCGCAACAGAGCAACCCATAACCCATCACTACTTAGTACTTCTACTTACCATATACAGGACGAAAGTACCTCCCTACGCCGCGCCACGCCGCGCCGCGCCGGTGCAGGTGCATTTTCGGTAAACAGAATGCAGGGGTGAATAAGTACATCTACGATCTACATACCTACACCTAGTACTTACATGAAGCCTGTGCAGTGTGCACAGCATAAGGTTGAAGATAGCCTCATTTCAAGATTAACTTGGACGAACCTACCATTTTCAAGCCAAGTCCATTCGTACCATATCCTATCCGTCCGCCAACCTACGAGTATTAGGCAGTAAGAGTTTGGCCGGTTGCGTTTCGCCCCTACGCGATTTCAGGCCAGTTCGCGAAGTGCAGCATACATACTACATATTTTTTCCAATTCACATTAAAATAACTCAAAAATTTGAGTGAGCACATGGGTGTTTGAGGTAGGGAAAATGATCTACAGGAAATTCTCTACAAGATGGGATAGGTTTGAAAGTCGTACCGGTAATGGAACGAAAGTTATGAAAGTTCGAAGCTTTCAAAATACGTTTTCATCGTAAATATTAGATATTTTTTTCATTTCACATTAAAATAACTCAAAAATTTGAGTGAGCACATGGGTGTTTGAGGTAGGGAAAATGATCTACGGGAAATTCTCTACAAGATGGGATAGGTTTGAAAGTCGTCCCGGTAATGGAACAAAAGTTATGAAAGTTCAAATTTTTAAAATAAGTTTTTATCGCAAATACTACGTATTATTTTTTACATTTCACATTGAAATAACTCAAAATTTTGAGTGAACACATAGGTGGTTGAAGTAGGGAAAATAATCTGCGTAAAATTATCAACAAGATGAGATAGGTTTGAAAGTTGTGCCGGCAATGGAACGAGAGTTATGAAAGTTTAAAGTTGTGAAAATATGTTTATCATCGCGTATTCGTAGTTATAACAGTAACACCTGGCCTGAGAAACTGCAGGGGAACGCAAAACGCAACCAGTTATACGCGTTGTGACGTCAACTCTTACTGCCTAATAGCATACCCGCATACCGTACGCAATAACGCGCCTAGTTTGAAACGACACCTAACTAATCATCAACCATAAGTAGTAGGTAATTAGGTATTAGGTAGCATAGAGCATAGGTACATAGTACATACATAGGTCTACCTACGGATTTTGTGTATAAAAAATTTCAACTTGAAGATCTGGAAAAATGAAACATTTCGGTGACTAGAAAAGTAGAAATCTAGATTTTTCGAAATTTTCACTTTCGCCTGAATCAAGATACGCATTCAGATATATACTTGGGTAGTACCTAATACCTACCGTATGTATGTAGATGTACTATGTAGGTAGCTAGGTACATAGAATAGAAAGGGAAATAAAACCAATCGGAGAGTGGGTGGGAGGGGGTTTGCAGCAAAACTATACCACGTAATGACTAAATGTTACAGACATTGATGATGATGACATTAGTCATCGATGTCATTGTCTAGGTAAAGTTGTCAATGGCTGAATAGGCAAGACAATGACATCAATGACTTTAAGCAATGAAGACTCTACTTTTTAAAATCACGTTACATACGTTTATTTGAGTTACCTATTAAACCATAGTTTTTACACAGATAGTCCAGGCAAATAAGAGAAAAAATGTACCAAACCCCATAATTAACGGTAGGGGTACTGAAATTCTTGCGGTGACTTTTTTTCGAATACCCTACCAGCATGTATAAAAAAATTACTCTTCATATAATTTTGGGTACTTTCAACTTCGTATTTCCATCGTTTACAAAAATACGCGTTTTTTACCCTTTTTTTGGGCAAAGAAGCGGACGTTTTCGAAAAAAAAACGAACCTGTCTGATAGAAAATTACACCTAGAACATGATTGTTCATCACCATTTTACCATTTTCAGGCTTATTTGAGGAGATATATTCGCAAAAGTTTCGATTTTTTCAAAAAATGCCGTAAATTGTTGGAAAATGGGTATTTTTACCCTTAATTTTTGGTCTAGGAAGTGTTAGTTTTTGAAACAAAAATCCCCTTCTGATAGGAAATTACACGTAGAACAAGATTGTTCATAACTATTTTTCAATTTTGATGCTTACTTGAGGAGACTTTCACGAAAAACCGGGTTTCAGCAGACATTTACCCCTCCCCTGGGGGGTAGCGAAGGGTTGTGGAGGTGTCCATTTTAGTATGTTGTGTGTTGTGTAGTGGACCATTATGAACGTAAAACGTGAAAAAAATCAGGATTTAATTTTTGAGGGGTCAACTCCTAAAATGACTGGACTAAGAGATGTACTCGTAAATATCATTCATTAATTTTTTTCGTAATTTTGAAATTGAATTCATAGTTTTTATGAAGTATTGGCTGTCAAATTATTTTTGCTAAAAATTGAATTTCGACAATTTACCTACCTAGGTCCTAGGTCCAAATTTATTCCCAAGTTCGAGTTTTTTCCATTTCTTCAATTCTAAATTTTATTTAAAATTATATACTTATACAATTTTAAAATTTTTCCAGCTGTAGGTACATTTTTTTAATTTAAATTTTCTAAAAAAAATTTCAACTTTGATTCTTTTAATTTTATGTTTTGATCAAGGTAAATAGATACTACGTATATAGGTAGTCTAGATCGTTGTTGTACACACCCGGGAGCTGAGGAAAGTGCAGGGATAGTGACGTCAGTGGTTGAAATATGTCTGCGCATGCTCCGCGAGGTCAATGCTTCTCTAGTTTTTATATTACGTAAATCAAATGTAGTGATTATAGACACTGCACCAGGTCCAGTGTCAAAAGTGTAGTGATAAAATTTTTCAACCAGTGACGTCAAAACATTCACACTAGCACACAAACTCGCCGATCTAGACTACCTATATACGTAGTATCTATTTACCTTGGTTTTGATTATTTTTTAAAATTTTTTTTAAGTAATCCGTAACTTATTGACGTGAGAGAAATAAAACATAATGTCGTTTTTTTCAATATTCTTGGAACAAATTTTGATAAATTTTCAGTTGGAAATGTTTTTTCAAGTTGAAAAAATTAAGGAAAAATTTTAAAATTATCGAAAAAAATTGTAGAGTTGGAACGAAATTTTGAAAAATATGAAGTTGAGAAAATTTAAAGATCAAAGTTGGGAAAATAATTGAAATTTTTTGAAAATTACACCCTTTCTTCGTGTTGAATAATTTTTTTCTTTAAAAGTTGATGAGTTTTATATTTCAATTTTTTTTTGCCTTGAATATTAAAATCAATAGGTAGCTAGGTACCATTATGAATATTGCGATAACACAAAGAATACTACCTACCTACTCATAAATATAGGTACTTCTAGTTCTAAATGTCGTACACCTCCTACA